>BQNB010013084.1:0-77889 GCA_026074375.1 Tanacetum coccineum | reverse complement strand
GGTTGCCTCGATGTGGACTTTAATCTTGATAACATTTGATCTTTTGAAAAGGGCTAGGGGCTAATTATTGCGTTCTTACCATTACGCTTTATTTTTGGAATTAATAAGTATCAAAACAAGTCTTAAAGAGCCTTCGAGTATATGACTTAAGTAAAATCTTGAGAAACAAAAGTAGGATTTACGGGAGGAAAAGTAAGTACACAATTAATATCTATGAGTAGTGTTAGTGTCATGATTTGTAATTAACAATGATCTTGTTTTTAAGCTTAGCATGGGAAAAGTAAAAAATCAGGGATGATAAAGTTATCTTTTAGACACTTAAATGTGCTTTTTGTTCTATGATCCTAAAGGTTACCAATGAGGTAATGAAAACAATACATTATGTCAACACAAATAAATTATAGTTAGATAGTTAATTATCAAGAAAAATCATAAAAAGAGAAAAAGTTTTAAAAAGGGGAAATCGGGTGTTTTATAACTTGTGATCTCTTAACTATCTCAAACAAAAATCTTTGCTACTTTTCAAAGGTTTAGTTTGGGGAATCTTTGAGATATTTGGTTATAAGGCATGTGATATTGCGTGAGGACACACAATCGTTTAGTTTGGAGAATTTTGATAAGTGTAGAATACACATATCCGTTTTTACCTAAAATAACCCAATTAAACCCAAAACAGACCAAAAATGGCAAAAATATGCTTGTATTTGTGTTTTGTGTGTGCAGGTACGGATATATCTAAAATCACAAGAAAACAGTCAAAATCGGGCAAGCACGGACACGAGAATCAGAAGGGTACAAAAAGAAGCCAAAGAATCAAAGCCGAAGCCAGAAAAGTCAAGCCTCAGTCAAATCATGGTCAACAAAAGTCATAAAGCCCAAAACAAAGCCCACTTTCCTTTTATAACATCCACAAGGGCTAATCTTGCACTTTTCGAAAGTTATTTATAACTAGAAAATGGAAAAGAGAACACAAGGGCCAAATGTGCAAACTCCCCAAAGTTATAACCAATTTAACTGTCAAAAAGAGGCGCGAAACCCATTTACTGTTCACCCTTCGTCCCTAACATTTAACCCAGGGTAAATCAAGGGGCTTTTGAAAAATAAAGGGTGCGATTGTCAATTCAAGAGCTCTCAAGAACAATGGCGAGGTCATATCAGTCAAATCAAGGGTTACTTAAGCTTCCTCTCAATCAAAGGCTACGTCATCAATGGAAGAAGCACAATAAAATGTGGGTTTTTGTGCTAAAACACTCACAAAAGAAGCACAAATGCATCCATAAGAGAATGACACGCTGGCAATCTTCAGGTGTCCACATTTGATCAAACGGCCACAATTGATGCTCGAATGATTGAAGAAATGATTGGCCAGGATTAAAAGGATTGGAGAGCAAGGCAAGAGGCTAAAAGGATCCAAGGCAGCCTATAAATAGGGCCTCACCTCTCACACACACGATATCTAGTTTCTTACAAGTAGCTTTTAATTTAGTTGTAGCTTAAATTTTAATTTCTTAGCTTAATGATGTTTTAATCTTGTAATTTTCCTTTTAAGTAATGTAAGAAAGCTTTTTATTAATGAAATTTAGTTTTTCTTAATCTCTCTAAATTTCTTTTCATAAAGGCTCATCTTCAATAAGCAAGTTTGTCTCAATTAAGCTAATAAACTCATTTAAAGCTACTTTTAGTCTACATAAAGCTGAAATAAGAGCTTATTGAATTCACGGACTTATCATTATCTAAACTTTATCATTTTAACTTACACTTGTGACTTATTGAGGTGTTTGGAAGGAGAAACCAAAACATGGAGGGTTCTCATGGACTTAACTCCTAGCTATTCATAGTAGGAGAGCTTGTAGCTGCCTTTATTGGTCCTCTTGTTCAGCTAGAGGAGTTTGTAAGTTTCTCTTTAATTTCCTTTTATTCTAGCTTTAAATAGTGATCTCATTGCTTTCTATATTTAGATCTGCTTATTTGCTTTGCTTATTAGTGCTTATTTGAGTTTTATCTAGCTAAATCATCATAGTTGTTTATCTGCTTTTAACTTTCTTAGTTTGAATCATAGATTTTCATATAATTGTCTTAAAAACCTCTAAAAAAACCAAAAAATATAGTAAAATAGATTAAGTCTTAGATTATTGCTTATCTAGTTGTTAATTCATGCTTATTAAAGTTGTTCTAATCTATTAATTGTCTGGTATTAAGCATTTGTTTAATAGATTTCAAATTTAGTAGCTTAATCATAACTGTCATAGTAGTAAAGGAGTGTTTGGCATAAGTGTGTTTGACCTCTAAAAGTCAACATTACTTGTGCAATTTGCTTGAGTCAGCTGAGTTTTCATTTAAGATTAGTTTTCATTTAGTTTTTATAAGTTAGAGTTCAAAATTTCAAAAGATATGGCTTATTATCTTTGTTTTTACACCAGGGCATTTTGTCTTAGACTTTTGGCTGTGGAAATTTGATCCAAAGCCCTTAAGGCTTGGATCTTGCTTGCACTTTGTTTATACACTCTAGTAGAGTGTGTCTAAGTGCTAGGTTTCCCTTAGGAAACATGCACTTTTGAGTTGCACTTGTGCATAGTGCACCAGTACTAACAATAAGTTAGTACTGTTGTCACTTTTGGTTTAAGATTAAGCCAAGTAGTCTTAGGACTTAGCTTTTCAAATTAAGGTAGTATATAGCTTAGGGGTAGCTTAATATAGATTAGGTAATAGATTTAGATTTATTGCTTATTAGTTTAGCTTAATTTGTTGCCAAAATTCACCAAAATGCAGTAGTACTAACTAAAAAGTTAGTACTACTGTCACAGTTAGTACTGCACTTTTAGGCTAGTTTTTAGTTAAGCATAAGTAAGTCTTAGGTTCTTAGATTAAAGTAGAATTAAGTCTAGTTATAGCTTAATATAGAATAAGTCTTAGATTACACTTTCTAGCTTATTATCATTACTTATCTTTGCTGTCAAAAGTCTTTCAAAAACATAAAAAACCAAAAACAGTACTTAGGAATTTTAGGATTTCAATTTGTTAATTTAGCTTATGATTCTAGATTTTACAGCTTAAATAGATAGCTTATAAGTAGTTTAATAAGTCCTTAAATTTTTAGAGTCCAGTTTAGCCTTTTAAGGTTTTTAGCTTATTTGGATTTTGTGCTATTTTGCTTATCTCCTGAGTTTGCTTAATTCATGCTTAATTTCAGTAGCTTAAGAGGATGTCTAGTTCTAGTTTCTTTTCTGAAATAGCTTAAGCATCATATAAGCTTTTTAGAAGTCTTTTCCTTTTTAATTTTGAGCTAAAAATAAGCTTTTTAGAGCTTAATAAGCAAAACCAAGGGGTAAACCCTCCTTTCTGAGGTCAGTTTAGAAATAAGCTCTTATTGAGCTTATTTGTTATTTTCAGCCCAAGTAGCTTTTGTTAATTTTGTTCCCACTAGCTTCCTTTACAACTTTGCTCTTTCGAGTTTTTAGTGATAAGCAATTTCAGAATTTGAGCTTATAATTGGACTTTGCTTGTAATCGGGGTAGGTCCTCAGGGACCATTCTTGTAATTTTTCTGTTTTAGTTGTTTCTTAGTTAATCCTTGCCCGTTAAATGCTTAGCCCCGTTAGCCCTTAAGTCTTTTACACAGTTAGTCCCTAAGTTAGTTATTAATTAAGTTTTATTTAGTTTTAATTAATAATTAGGGTTAGGTTTTAATTAGTTTAATTAAACTTTTATAAAAAGATAAAAATTAGGGCTTTTATTTTTAGAAAATTTCTGCACATTTTCTTTAATTAGTGTAATTTTTATAAAAAAATTTGGACTTTATTTTTAAGAGTTTTACTATTTTTATAGTTTTTAATTAGTTTAAATTTTAGAAAAATCATATCTTTTAATCTAAAAAGCCAAGAAAAAAATGTTTTTCTTTTTCCTAAAACTTTCTTTTGTCCTATCTTAGGTTTAGAATTCTAGTTTACATTTTTAGGGGTTAAAATTAGTTTACTTGTTTATTTGACGTGTTTTAATTGTTTCCCGTATTAGTTTAATTGTTTAATTGTTTTTAATTGTCCATTTTAATTGTTGCTTTAGATTATCAAATCGTCCATTTGCTTATTCAAATCAGAATCCAAGCTTAAACGAGGTTTCAATTTCACTAGTCATTGGGGATAACGACCCGGGTGATCATATTTACCCGGTTTATTATACGTATTATATATTATATTATATATATTTTTGAGAGTGCATTTTCCTTAGGGAATTTTCTTAATTGCTCTTTTAAAGTATTATATTTTATATATAGTTTACGTGTATAAAACTTGCAATCATGGACCTTTTTCAACCGAAGCAAGAATCATTCTACCATGAGGTCAATTCATCATATAAAGTTCCATTATGCTTTTCCACAAGTCATACAAGTGTTTTTCAAGCATCAGTGGTTTATTGTCACCATCCAAGAGACGTGACTTATCAGCAAGAGTCATCATTGAGATATTGGTATGAAAAGATTACTGATGGATCGAGCTGTGATAGGAAGTAATTGTGTTTAATGGTGTTGTCTTTAGTGTGTTTTAAGTCTTGAAACTACACGGGATTTTACAATTCTTGACAAAACTAGGAAAACAAGTGAGTGTTTCACGGGATTTTACAAGTTAAAGAAATAAACCTTATAATTTTGATGAAACAATTTTTTAGTTTTTAAGTTAAACGTTGCAAATTCGTTTGATTAAGTAAAATTGCAAATTCGAGACCTTAGAAAATTTGCAAATTCGTGTCCTTAATAAAAACTGCAAATTTGGGTCCTTAAAAAAGACTGCAAATTCGGATCCTTAAAAAAACTGCGAATTCGGGTCCTTCAAAAAAACTGCAAATTCAGATCCTTCTAAACACTGCAAATTCGGGTCCTTCTAAAAATTGCTAATTCGGGTCCTTCTAAAAACTACAAATTCGGGCTATGAAGCAAAACTGCCAATTCGGACACCAAATAAAATTGCAAATTCGGATAGAACTGAGAATTGCGAATTCGTGTAACACACGGACGAAACTCAAAATCTCTAAAACAGAAAAAGACAACTTTTTGATTGTTTTTCCCCAAAATTTCTTGTACAACTAGTACTCTTAAACCTATAGGTACCTTAAAAATGACAACTTTTTGGTTTTTAAGCCGAAAATTTCAAAATCAAGATTTGTACTTTATAAGGTTTTTTGAAAACAAAAGATGAACAAAAATGAATTTTTCTTTAATCCAAAGCAAATACACCTATATCCAAGGATACTAGATCAAATTTTCCTAGGTAAATGATCTTTTAGTGTACTACTAAGCTTTGAAAACAAAATAAAATAGTAAAAGGTGTACGAAAAAATGAACGAAACAAAAAAAAACAAACACAAGAATAAAGTAAATCACTCCATGGCTCTTGATACCAATTGTGGGATACAAGTAATCTTTGATATATGAGAAGTAAGAACTAGTAAGAGAAAGTGGAAGGAAGGATGTATTTTCTAGAGAGAGAAAGTGATAAACATGAGATGCATTATGTGATATGAGAATACAACCAACCAACACCCTCTCCAAGGCATGAAGAGGGTATTTATACTACAATAGTGGTCGGACATGGGCCTTGGGAGGCTTTCCATGGGCCTTTGGGCCATATTACCTTATGATACTAAACAATTACTAACTACGGGCTTTGACTAGTTAAATATTGGTAGTGACCGAGACTTCTGGACTGACATGCTCATACCTTTCTTGATTAGTTGACTTGAAAAGATTTAATGCTGCATCTTTCTTAAAATTCTTTAACTTTAACACTTCGTCACTTCAAGAAAGATGTACGGTATGAGAGTAGCGAAAGTCTTGAAACATGTACTTGAGCTTTCATGATGTCTTTATGTTTGTCGGTCGGGTATCAGCATGTGGCTATGAATCGTGATTCGTCGGGATTCAGCTGCACCAATCATCGGGAGTACCAGCAGGTTTAGTTTAGTGATAATTAACAGATATGGACGAGAGTGTCTTTGTCACTTCGTCGAATATGGTTGAAATAAACATGGTTCCCCATTGATCAATATAAATACTGCCTATGATCAGGTATAATTTCGAAGAATCTCCTTGAAAGGGTTTCGCAGCTGCACTAGCCGTTCTCATTACCAGAGCGTCTCAAAGCAGACAACACGGTATGAATGAACCAGCAAGACGAAGTCTCACCGATTGAGAAGAAAAATCGATTTGAAAATCAATCGATGTCTCACTTGCTAAAAGGTTTTCGTGACACATCGAGAGTGTTAATCATTTCAAAAAATCATTAGCAACCGTTGATCCATTTCCTGGAACACATTTGATTCTTATAGAATCGCACCATTGCTTCTTTCTAGTTGTAACAAGTTTGATTCTTATAGAATTGCATAAGTCACCTACCATGAGCTTGTTTGATGTTGGCTCAAGCAAGATTTCCATCTTCATTGTGAATGACATCACTCGGATGTTTTGGCAAAATCACAAGGATAATGCGTAGGACTCTAGATATACATCTTGTTATTTACATTGTGTGAGATAGCAAGCATAATTTTACAAGTGTCCTAATGAGATTTATGGATGATCTCTTTTGGCTCTAGACTTAATAGTGCACTTTTGTTTTAGTGATCAGAGACTGGAGCGGACTGCCACCTTTTCAATATCAACCAACTCGGAGTGAGAAAGTTGATACACATGCGTGTAATCTCTGTAAGAAAGGAAACAAGAGTCTTTTGAGTGACATTGAGTGGCTAGGTAGGGTTGAGCATAGCGTCACTGGGTCTATGACTGTCTTCAATGTCAGACAACACCTTAGTGTTTCTGACAGTTTATGTATTGACCCGAATTCTTCCTAAGTGAATAGAGGGCTTGTTTCTTTTCACCCTTTATCATTGAATATCTTTTTCATTCTTCAACCCCTTCAATTCTTACCGAGACTTCATAACTAACACCTTGTTGGGTTTGTTCTAGTGTTAGCTCCATCTCAGTTGGCATTATTCCCGATTCTCACTTTTTCTCCTTTTGTATCAAACCTAAGGACTTCTACACTAACTAGTGGGTATCCCTGGGTAGATCCCTCCGGTTTTGGCTTGATCATGGGATTTGAATACCTATACCTAACCACCTTATAACTCTATAAATTTAAGTACATGGTCGGTCTTTTTAGGTATTCCATCAGAATCACAAACCAAAATCATTGAAAAGTTCAATCAAAGTGTTTGATATAAATATCAAAAGATTTACACTTTAAGAGTTTTTTCATTATCACTAAAAGCTCCCCCTTAACATGTGCATTGTAATCTTAGTACATGCTAAGTGTGGAGTGCATTGAGTCCATTTTATATGATCACATCTTTCAATACAATTTAGATCCAGTTTAATCACATTTTCTCCCCATATCCAAAATGTTAACCCCTTCATATTTTGGATATCAATTGATTAACCGATCAAGGATAAAATGTTACATAGTATCTATAAGGAACATTTTAATGCTCCCCTTTAATTAATGAGGGTATATAAGATATAGTGTTGAGTATGAAATTTTGAAAGATTTTTAATTTTGTGAAAAATACTTGAAAAATCATCGTACTCGAACACCACATAAGCCTAAGTCTTTTACTACTTATGTACATATTCACATGCTTATTATATACGAAGATTTGACCTGAATGATGAGAACATCATATGATGAAATCATATGGTCCTTTGTAGCAGCCATAGGTCTCCTTCGTAGAATCTCCCACCAACGACCTTTTCTAAGCTCCTCATTAACCTTCTTTCTTTCAAGAAGTTGTCAATCTGATATTTCTCTGTCCAAGCACTCTTCGACATTCCTTCAAATTTCTTTCCAAATTATGAAAGTCTTTGCTTCAAACTTCAAGTATGAGACAGATTCAGATACATATGTAACTTGAGCTTGTGTGGTTGGTGATGTCGGTGTTGATGTTGGCTTAGCTTCCCCCTAAACCAACAATCCTTTCTTAAGTAGATTCAGAACTTTCTTGCAAGCCGCATTAAGCAGTCTTGATGTATAAAGCCCAGATATCCCAAGTACACAATTAACCCTTTCAAGAATTTGATACCGCAACAACAAAGTCAATTAAGTCTCGGATGAGTGCATTTCTCTCTTCAGGATAGTTATGATATAAATTCTAACACCAAAGTTAATTAAGTCCCGGATGTAGACAATTAAATCCCTATGTGTACCTCTTTTATCAAATATTTCTACTCATTTTAAGAATAAGCTTAGAGATTGACCGGTTGGGTAAGACATTAATTGAATCAGACAAAACTCTTCTCACGTTTTAAATAATTATACTCCTAACACTTCCCCCTGGGGACTCAAATAATGCATACTGACTAATGACGAGATGTCTCTTCCACCATGTGATTGAAATAGTGCACCCGAAAGAAACAAGGAAGGCCTAAAATTAAAAGAAGCTAACCATGAAGGCAACCTCACAAAGCCCGACATGGAATACATCTACTCCTTCCGCCTTGCTAGTTTTGACACCTCAAAATCAGCAAAACCGTGTACGCACACATACTCTAGATCGTGTTTGAAGAATATATAAGATTAGATCTATCAAGTGAGAATCAACTTCAAGGCATTTAAAAACTATAAGAGTGTTTCTAAGCATTCCTAAGTCTTTTTCAACTATGAAGTGTTGGCAATATTGATTGAATGTAGTTTAAAGCCTGAATTCACTAAGTCTCAAAATGCAAATAAGTCCCTAAAGTTTGAAACAAATGACATCTAAAGCCCTTGTAGTTAAAATAAATTAACTCCCCTTTAAATTGTTATCTGTCATTATCAAAAACTTTATTCGTTTATTCCGTGACTTATTTTGAAAGACTGTTTTAACAGATTATTTGTTGACGCATTCTCCCCCTCAAATAATGACCCATTTTCTATTTAAAAAGTTGTTGTCATTATTTTTGAGTGGTCGAATTGTCTTTGAAAATCTTTTTATGATTACTGAAAACACTAATTCATTATGAAGACAACTTTTTACCAATAAAAATAAGATTTCTCTTATTTTGACAAAGAAATGCACTGACACATACATTAATTTGTAATATAGGAAGCACGGGTTGTGATGCAAAGTAATCACAAGCCTTTGCATGGTCATTAAGTAGACCATGCCCGAGAATGAATTCCCGTTAAGAGGTCAAGTTTTTTTTTGAAATACTTGCCTTTAAGATGATGACTAGGTTGCTATCTGAAATAATAGCAAGCAATTTGGCATGTTTTGAAAAACATTTAAACTTTTGCACGAACTTTATTTATGACTACGTGTCTTTATTGAAAGATGTTTCTAGGGACGTAAATATTATCGTTTGCAAAAGACATGCCAGTGAAACCTCTTTTTATATTTTTTTGTTTTTTTTTTAATTTTCTATTTTGTTTTAATAAAAGTTTTTATAAAAATAAAAAATCTTTTTAGTTTTTCTGGTTTTTAAGATATATACATATGATACAGGATATCAGAATAGGTACCACCACTATTCATCAACTTCATCTACCAATTGTTTCAGAGTTTTTGGCGTAAAACTCCGCATTCCTAGCTTGTTGATAAGAAATTCAATTCTTTCTCTTGCGAGGGCTTTTATGAAGATGTCCACTAGTTGATATTCTGTATTGACAAAGTAAAGTTCAATCATCCCATTCTCAACATGCTCCTTGATAAAGTGAAATCTGATGTCTATATGCTTCGACCTGGAATGTTTTACACTGTTGTAGCTTAAGGCAATAACGCTTTTGTTATCACAATACATTGGAATTTTATTGAATCCACGGCCATAGTCGATAAGTTGTGATCTCATCCAAAGAATTTGAGCATAACATCCTGACATAGCAATATATTCAGCTTCCGTACTGGATATCGCAGCGCTTTTCTGCCTTTTTAATGACCAACTAACAAGTCTATCTCCCAGAAACTACAAACTACCAGATGCGTTACGGCATGTATCTTCACAACCAGCATGATCCGCATCTGTAAATGCTGCTAGTGCCATTGAAGAATCCTTAGAATACCATAGTCCCCGATTGACGGTTCCTTTTAGATACCGAAAGATCCTTTTGACCGCATGTAAGTGCTTTTCGGTAGGCCTAGCCTGATAACGGGCACACATGCATATAGCGAATTATAGGTCAGGTCTACTGGCTATGAGATAAAGGAGGGTGCCAATCATGCCACGATAGTATGATAAATCAACGGCTTTCCCTTCTTTATCCTCATCTAGTTTGGATTTCTCTACTATGGGAGTATCCACTGGGTCACAAGAGTCAAAGCCGTATTTCTTTAAAGATTCAAGGGTATATTTTGACTGGTTAATAAAGATGCCTCTGGGATTTTGAAAAATATGTAGTCCTAAGAAAACTAAGATTTTGCCCATCATTGACATCTTAAATTTTGAACACATGATTTTAGCAAATAGGTCACAAAGTTCAGGTGTAGATGCAGCAAACATAATATCATCGACATATACTTGTACCAGAAGTAATTCCTTGCCTTCCTTACGGATGAACAGAGTATGATCCACTGAGCCTTTAGCGAAATCATGGGATATCAGGAATGAAGACAACATGTCATACCACGCGCGTAGGGCTTATTTCAACCCATAAAGAGCTTTCTTTAGCTTATACACGTGATTGGGGTTATCTGGATCCACAAAACCGTTTGGCTGGCTAACATAAACCTCTTCCCGCAAATTACCATTCAGAAACGCAGTCTTGACATCCACTTGGTAGACAACCATGTTCATGTGAGCAGCAAATGCAAGAAAAATCCTTATAGCCTCTAATCTTGCAACCGGAGCAAAAGACTCTTCAAAATCAATTCCCTCTTCTTGACGGTAACCATGAGCCACTAATCGAGCCTTGTTCTTTAGAATACCTCCCAGTTCATCTAGCTTTACTTTGTAGATCCAATTCAAATTAATAACCATAACTTTATCTGGTCAGGGTACGAGCTCCCATGCTTCAAGGCGTTCGAACTCATTGAGCTCTTCTTGCATTGCTTTGATCTAGCACGATTAAGTCAAAGCATCTTTATACGTCTTGGGTTCAATAGCAGTGAGGAAAGAATCATAGTAACAGAAAAGAGCTTGCTCATGTAACTATAGCCTTGTGGAAACTTGTCTATCGAGTTCACCGATTATATCTTCAAGTGGGTGATCCTTAGTCCATTTGCTATTGTGTTCAAAAATTTGGTGACCGGGATTCACAATTATATGAATAAAATCCGACGATGAAGATTGATCAGAAGGGATTCAGGAATTAGGATAACAAAGTACGGATCATTACCCATATGTGCAACTTCAATATCATGATTGTCTTCTTCAACATTGTTAGGAATGACGAGAGGTTGAGTTTTGGGTGTTGTTTGAGAGTTACTTGGTGATGGTGCATCTTGGTCAACTGTTGCTGAGGAAGGTGATCCGGTTGATACAGCGGGAACTAGAGCAACTAATTCATCAATTAGAGTAATGACTTCAGGCGCTGGGAGATCAACACTTGGTGGAGGAGTGAGTAATTCATCAAACATCGGTTGAAACAATATATCCCAATCAATTCTTAAGGGTGGTACAAACGGTGTTGAAGGAGGAGGGTTTGGCACGAGTCCTGAACTGATTGTTGCAGGAGTTATTTCATGAAGTACGAGTCCTGAACTACTGTGTTCAGAAGGCATTGCAGTCAGATCATCAAAATCCACATGAATTGTCTCAATAATTCGTTTGGTACGTCGGTTATAAATTCGAAATGCTTTCTTTATAGGTGCATAGCCAATGAAAATACCAATGTCAGCTTTCGGTTGTAACTTTCCCAAGTTCTCGCTATCGTTAGTCAGATAACAAAGTGCACCAAATACATAGAGAAATGATAAGTCGGGAGGTTTGTCATGTAAAAGCTCATATGGTGTTTTGCCTTGACGAAGACGTACGATGGAACGATTTTGGGTGTAACATGCAGTAGCAACAACTTCTGCCCATAAGAATAACGGAGCTTTTGCATAAATCAACATTGTTCGGGCAGCCTCAATTAGCGTACGATTATGTATTTCAACAACACCATTTTGCTGTGGAGAGCGAGCAACAAATGTTTCATGAGAGATGCCAACCTTCTCATAATATTTACGTAAGGTTTGATTAACAAATTCAGTTCCATTATCTGTTTTGATTCTTTGGACAGGTACTTTAAGCCGCACTTGGATCATCTTGAGAAACTTGATTATAAAATCTAAAGCTTCATCTTTTGACCTTAAGAACTGAACCCATGTGAAACGAGAGTAATAATCGACAATGACGAGGATGTACTTCTTTCCATTAACAATTGTGACACGCATTGGACCACAAAGATCCATGTACAAAAGAAAGAGTTTTTCTTGGTTGGTGTCTTCAGATTTAGGTTTGTGGGGTTTCTTCTTGCTTTTACCCATTGCATAAGCAAAACACAGATGGTCCTTTTTAAATTTAAGCTTAAGGAGACCTTGAACGAGACCGTGTCTAGATAAATGGTTGATTGCACCAAAGTTCAGATAAGACAGACGTCGGTGCCATAGCTAGGACTTAGTTTTTGAGGCCTTTGACAAGAGACATATAGGAGAGGACGCCATCATATCTCCAAGAGACAGAGTATACAGATTGTTGCCTCGAGGTCCAGTCAAGAGATCAACACCTTCTAAATTACGAATGAAGCAAGTGTGTTGACGAAAAGCAACTTCAAGGTTCGAATCACAAAATTGCCCAACAGAGACTAAATTGTGTCCAAGTCCTTCTACATAGTAAACCCTTGATATCGTAACATTCCCATTCTAATAATCACCATAACCCAATATCTTTGCCACGTGATCATTTCCGAATTTGACTATACCCAAAAACTTATTGACAAAATTGGTGAGCTGAGAGCGATCTCCGGTCATATGCTTGGAGCAGCCGGAGTCCAAATAAAACAGAACAATTTGAACGACCTGCATTCATCAAGAGAGGAAGATGAAACATCAGAAACTTTGGATACCCAATATTGACTAGGCTCCTTTTTGTTAGCATATACAGATTTAGGAACCTTAGATTTGCTAATAGGAACATTAGTTTTAGATTTCCTAGGTTTCCTTGAGTAAACCAATGTTACAACAGACTAAGGTGTTTCATTTTCTAGAGCAGGTGGTTTCCTAAGGGGTAATTCAGTAGTTGTGGTAATCCTACTTAAAGGGCACGCATTTCCTACTATAGTGAAGGTCCGACCAGTATGTCTCCAGATGTATCCAATATTTGTAAACACCTTTCTTGTTGGTTTCCAACCTTTTCTCTTTGAACTTTTCTTAACATATTTAGATTTATTACGAGCATTCACATTATTGATAAAATCAAGAACACACAAATCATGATTAGCAGAAAGCATGCAACCATTACACTTAACATATTTTAGTTCAGAATTCGCATTAAGCTTAGAATGCTGCATATGAGCAGTATCTTTGATTCAACAACCAATCTTTATTTTCATAACTAGGACTTATATCTTTTCACTAGGGTGGGCATTCTACTTTATTCTTCTAAGTACTACTTGGTGTTTGTCGAATCTTATCTTTCTTTGTATTGCCTAAAGGTTGTGATCCGCTAGCACTAGTAAACAGTTTTACTCCTGTAGAAGACAACATAGGTTTGTTGGAGACTATGTATGAGTGTAGGGCCTGTTTTTGGATTGTGTTTTCCTGAGGATGTGTGACGGGCTCAGTGAATCTAAACTGCTTTTGTCTCTTATTTTTTGGGTCACACATACTAATTTTTTCCATCAGCATTGTTCGATACTAGGGCAATGTTTTTATTGATGTTTGTAAGCACTGTCACGGAACTAGTTTAGCCATGCCTACAGGCAGATTATAGGGATTAGTCTAGTGGATATTTTGATTTAACATTTTTCAACTAGATCCCTAAGAAATGGTTGCTTCATCATGGTGTGCTTTAATTATACAGGCAGAGTGAGCTGTCTGTTTTATTCATATAAATTTAAGCACGGTAATTGGTTCCACATCAATCTTAAGCCTTTCTGGATCACTAGGGTGTTTTTGTAACTTCATTATCAACTGGAGCTTTTCCTTTAATTTCCTTAATATCCTTTTGAGAGCTGTAAAAGCATCTCTGGACCAATAGTGTGTTTTGTAACAGCATTATCAACTAAATATTTTCCTTTAAGTTTTCTTAAATCATTCTTGAGAGCTGTAATTACCAAAACTTTTTCCGGAAGACGAGCATTTAAATCAGAGATTTCCACAGACTTTATATCGTCTTGATTAATTAAATCATCACATTGTTCTTTTGATCGAATACGTGTTGGTTTAATCGAGTCATAAAGTTGCTTATAGGTCTGTCTCAAATGCTCATTCTCAGCAATAAGCTTTGTCGTCCTATGATCCAATTCAATATTAATTGTTTCAATCTTCTCTAATTCCTGTTTAATCTTATCCTTATTCTTTTTCCCACTTAGAGCTTTAATTCTCTCTTTCAACTTCATTATGATCGTGTCTTTCTATTGGGACTGAGCTTTCAATTCATTTAATTCAAACAGTTGATCAAAACTTGGAGCACTATGATTTGAGACAAGATTGTCTCTTTGAAAAATTTCTAGATTAAGTTGAGAATCAACTTCTAAAGAGATGCAATGAAACCCGTTTAAAGCTCAGTCTTAAGTTGGAGACACTTTTCACATTCATACACATTCACATAATCATTATTTACAGACGAATTCATAATTATGTTCAAAATATCTTTGCTCAACACTTGTTTAAAGAGTCGTTCATTTTCGTTCAAAACTTGATTCATTTTAACTTCAAATGTTTTGAAATCTAAATGATGTTGTTCCACATCCTGTTCCATTTGATGAAAGACATTTTGGACTTCTGAAAGTTCATCAACTAAATATTGATTAAATGTGTTAAATAAGTCCTTCAGGGCTTTTACAAATGGAATTATTTCATCCCTAAAACAAGCTTTTGTATGTTCAAACCCCCACAAACCCTCAGTGATAGCTATGGGTGTGGTTATTTCTTTGACAACCACGTCAAAACCAGCAAGATGGTGTTTAAGTTTCTTCAAACTTGTATTCACCATGCTGAATTTAGGAAGTTCTTTTGGAACCTCAACTACGGTAGGTCTACTAGAAAGAATGGGTTCTGGAGAATTCACCGAATTCTGAGACCAAAAGGCTTGTTCAGCAGATAATTTAGTTTAGGGAACAAATCTTGTTTCAAAATCTTTATACAGTTGGTTAAGAGTAGCATAATCTATTGGGGTAGTGTTAACTTTCTTTTTTAACATCATATGATCTTTTTGTTTTAAAAGCATTTTTAAACGACTCTTTTCAGCAAGTATTAAGGTCTCTTCAGAGTCAAGAATCACAATGGGATTAGTTTTCTCAATAATATCACCAACATATAGCTTCAGTTCCAACTGCTGAGCTTTCTTCAGATAGAAAGGATTTTGAAAACCTAGAGCTTGTTTAGTGGTATGATCATAGACAAATTAAGGTTTCGTCAACATGTGAACAGTTTGTGCAGATTGATCTCTTTTAAAAACAATATTTTATAGTTGCTTGATCCTTTTTTCTAAAGCAATCTCTCTATCAATGTTCATATATTCTTCTTTCTTAAAATCATCTTTGAGAAGAGAAACTGTTTGTATTAAAGATTCTTTTTCTTTTAAATGTTCAGAAAGAGTTTGTTTAAGACGATCAATCTATACAGATTGTGCACATGAATCTGAAATGTTATCATTATTCTTTAAATCAACTTTTTGTCCTTCATTCAACACTTTAACTTGTTCCTTATATCTTTCAAGCTCAGGAGATAAAGTATCATTGACACTTTTATTTTCCAGATTTATCTTGGTACAATTAGCAACTTGGGTTTTTAGTTGTTCAATCACAGATAATATCAGTGCATCTTGTTGTGCAGAAGAGTTAGAATTCTGAACAGTTACCTATTGTGATTCGATCACATACTGAGAATAAGGAATAATATTGCTATCGCTGGTTATTTCAGTCTCTAAATGATTTACAACATTCGACTGTTCAGAAGACAACATCACCTGCACAGCTTGATTAATCATATTATTATTCACATTATTATGATTGTGTACCTCAGCAAGAGCATCTGAACCATAATGAGATAAATTTGCCATGAGAGCAACTTTGGCAGTGTTGAGTTTATCACAATCAGAGTCATATGCATCTAAATCATCAGCTTGATAAGCAGCATTGTGAGTAATGACCGTCTGTGTGGCTTGAGCTTCTGGAATTCCTAAATCTACCAAAAATGCAAGTTCCTCCTCATGTAGAATTTATCCATTTTCTTGAGCTTAAACCAACAACACTTTTTCTTTAAACCACGAGTCATCCCATTTCCTTCTTGGTTTAGTGCATTGTTTGGACATGTGTGCTTCCCCTTTGCAGTTGTAACACATAACAATCCTCTGTCTCCCCGAGTTACTCCCACTAGCTCCTAGAGTGAAAGTTCTTGTATTACCCGCATTATAAGAAATTTGTCTCCCCTGTACTGGTTGTACGGTTACTTTTCCATCTTTAATGGTGGCCTGTTGCCTTGGGTCTGATGATTTCCTCAGCTAGTTATTGGTAGTAGGATAGCGGGAAGTGACTACAGCAGAAAAAAATGACATGACATGATTGATGGCATCAATTAGATCATCATCGTGCTTGAAAACTGGTATAGTCAGACCGGAGTCAAATTGGGTAAATTTATATTGTTGGTTGACTGTGGGAGAGTATTTAATTTAAGGAATGGATGATGATGGAGAGAAAATGTTATGATGAACTGAGGTTTGATAAGTGTTAGGGGATAGGTGATTGAATGAGGTATTGGTGATTGATTGATTGAGTATTGTTGAGATTCAAAAGGTGATCCATACTATGAAGATTGATGAGGTGAGACAAATTGTTGGTGTTGAGAGTTCTGGTAAGAATGCTGATGAGATTGATAAGAGACTGTGTCATTTGGTGAGATGCAACTAAAGCAAGAGGATCGAAGCTACGTTCATGCATCAATCGAACTTCATTTGCATGTTGTTCAGGTTGTTCCAAGTGAGCATAAATCTGATCAACATTAGTAGTATGCAAATCTTTGACCAACTTAAAATCAGTAACGAATTTGCTTCATTCAGCAGGAAGAGTGTTCAGAAACTTGGTATTGACTTGAAATTGCTCCAGTGGCATCTTGTAAATATTCATATCATTGAGTAGCAGAGTGAATCTCAAGTAGTACTCGTGTAACGACTCTCCTTTCTTGTATGTAAACTTATCAAATTCATCGTACAACTTACACTCTCGTTCTTGCTTTCTTAACGACGTTCCTTGTATGAGCAGTCTGATTTTCTCCCAAATATCCTTGGCTACATGATGTTGACTGACAAGAGCATAAATTTTAGTTGGAAGGCTTTGTAGAATGATGTTTATTGCTTTGATGTCACAATCAGCTTGAATAGTTTCTGTGGGAGTTAATTCAGTATATTCCTTTGGTCTGGTTACACCATCCTCTGTAATTATTGGCCAAACAAGTGGACCTTTTTCAACCGAAGCAAGAATCATTCTACCATGAGGTCAATTCATCATATAAAGTTCCATTCTGCTTTTCCACGAGTCATACAAGTGTTTTTCAAGCATCGGTGGTTTATTGTCACCATCCAAGAGACGTGACTTATCAGCAAGAGTCATCATTGAGATATTGGTATGAAAAGATTACTGATGGATCGAGCTGTGATAGAAAGTAATTGTGTTTGATGGTGTTGTCTTTAGTGTGTTTTAAGTCTTGAAACTACACGGGATTTTACAATTCTTGACAAAACCAGGAAAACAAGTGAGTGTTTCAAGGGATTTTACAAGTCAAAGAAATATACTGTATAATTTTGATGAAACAATATTTTAGTTTTTAAGTTAAACGTTGCAAATTCGTTTGATTAAGTAAAATTGAAAATTCAGGACCTTAGAAAATTTGCAAATTCGTGTCCTTAATAAAAACTGCAAATTTAGGTCCTTCTAAAAGACTGTAAATTCGGATCCTTAAAAAAACTGCGAATTCGAGTCCTTCAAAAAAACTGCAAATTCAAATCCTTCTAAAAACTGCAAATTCGGGTCCTTCTAAAAATTACAAATTCGGGTCCTTCTAAAAACTACAAATTTGGGCTATGAAGCAAAACTGCCAATTCGGACACCAAATAAAATTGCAAATTCGGATACAGTGAAAATTGCAAATTCGGATAGAAATGAGAATTGCGAATTCGTGCAACACACGGACGAAACTCAAAATCTCTAAAACACAAAAAGATACCTTTTTGATTGTATTTCCCTAAAATTTCTTGTATAACTAGTATTCTTAAACCTATAGGTACCTTAAAAATGATAACTTTTTGGTTTTTAAGCTGAAAATTTCAAAATTAAGATTTGTAATTTATAAGGTTTTTTGAAAACAAAAGATGAACAAAAATGAATTTTTCTTTGATCCAAAGCAAATACACCTATATCCAAGGATACTAGATCAAATTTACCTAGGTAAATGATCTTTTAGTGTACTACTATGCTTTGAAAACAAAAGAAAATAGTAAAAGGTGTACGAAAAAACGAACCAAACAAAACAAAAAAGAAAAAACACAAGAACAAAGCAAATCACTCCATGGCTCTTGATACCAATTGTAGGATACAAGTAATCTTTGATATATGAGAAGTAAGAACTAGTGAGAGAAAGTGGAAGGAAGGATGTATTTTCTAGAGAGAGAAAGTGATAAACATGAGATGCATTATGTGATATGAGAATACAACCAACCAACACCCTCTCCAAGGCATGGAGAGGGTATTTATACTACAATTGTGGCCGGCCATGGGCCTTTGGGCCATATTAGCTTATGATACTAAACATTTACTAACTACAGGCTTTGACTAGTTAAATATTGGAAGTGACCGAGACTTTTCTTGTTTCTAACAGAGAGTATTAGAATTTTCTTGATGTAGTCGAATACGGTTATATAGGTAAAAAAGAAACCTATAATAGTAGGAAACTGTTTACCGACCAAGAATTTCGCTCAACAGTTATAACTCCAACAGTAACAAGCAGCATTAACTTTGGCTCAGCAGTACTAACTTTTGCCTAGCAGTACTAACTTTCGCCTAGCAGTCCTAACTTTTGCCTAGCAATACCAAATCCTGCCTAGCAGCATTAACTTTACAACCACCAGTTTTAACTCCAAATTCATTACTAATACTATCTTCAAACCACACTCATAAATCCAACAAATACATCTTTAGAGATTAAGTAATCCAATGCTAGCAATCAAAAAGTTAAACCTGCTAACATCAAATGCCTTTGTGAGAAGATCAACAACATTGTGATCGGTATGTATGTTAATTACTTAAATGAGCCTCTTCTCATAAGAATCTTTGATGAAATGGTGCCTTATTTCAATGTGCTTGGTTTTAGCATGAAACACTGGATTCTTCACAATAAAAATGGTGCTTTCATTATCAATGTGAATCTTGATGTTCATGAAATTGAACCTATAATCAAGCATTTAATATTGAATCCACAACACTTGTCTACAGCAATTAGCAGTAGCAACATACTCTACTTCAGTAGTGGAGTTGGCAACTATATTTGCTTTTTTACATTGCCATGAAATCAACCTTTTGCTAAGAAATTGACAACCTCCTGCTGTGGATTTCCTGTCAAGGCTAGCTCCAGCATAATCACTATCAGAAAAGGCTTCATAGTCAAATGGTGAATCTCTAAGATACCAAAGGCCCAATTTAGGTTGACCTTTCATGTATCTAAAGATCCTCTTCACAACATTAAGATGTGAGACTTTAGGAGTAACTTAGAACCTTGCACAAGCACAAACAGCAAACATTATGTTAGGCCTAGAAGCTGTCAAGTACATCAATGATCCAATCATTGATCTGTATAAATGAAGATCTACATCCTCAGCTTCTTCATCCTTGAGCAATGCCTTGTTAGTCTCAATTGGAGTTCTTGCTGTCTTTATAGTGGCAAAATTAAACTTCTTTAATATATCAGCCACATACTTGTCTTGGCTGATGAAGATTCCATCATCTTTCTGCTTTACTTGTAACCCTAAGAAGAAATTGAGCTCCCCCATAGAACTCATCTGGAATCTCTTGTGCATCATCTGCTCAAACTCAACACATAAAGACTTTTTTGTAGACCCAAAGATGATGTCATCAACATACACTTGCACTAACAAGATATCACCTTTGTCCTTCTTGATGAATAGAGTCTTATCAATAGTGCCTCTTCTAAATCCATTTTCTAATAAGTAGGTAGACAAGGTCTCATACCAGGCTCTAGGAGCTTGGTTTAGACCATATAAAGCTTTTTCTACCTTATAAACATTGTCAGGGAACTGTGGATCTTCAAAACCATGAGGTTGGGACACATACACCTCCTCTTCAATAGTACCATATAAAAAGGCACTCTTCATATCCATCTGGTACACAATAAACCTCATAAATGATGCATAGGCCAAAAATAACCTGATTACTTCTATCCTAGCAACATGAGCAAAAACCTCATCATAATCAATTCCTTCTTCTTGGGTGTAACCTTGTGCCACCAGTCTTTCCTTGTTTCTAACTACAATTCCTCTCTTATCTTTCTTGTTTCTAAAGACCTATTTGGTTCCAATGGCCCTCTTGCTTTTAGGTAGATCAACCAATGTCCAAACCTTTTGCAATTTAAACTATAGCAACTCCTCTTACATTGCTTCTATCCATCTTGGATCATCCAAAGCTTGAATCACCTTACCGGGTTCCTTTTGAGAGAGAAAACAGGCAAATAAGCAGTTTTGATAATCTTTATGATTTGTTCTTCTCTGGTTTTTAATGTAACTGACCAAAGCATGTTCTTTAGAAATCTTCGTCATCCTCCTTGTTTGAGTAGCTGAATTTATGTCTCTAATGATCTGGTCTTTAGGATGATCCTTGTGTATTCTGGTTGTGGGAATAGGACTGACATTCATAGTTGTTTCGAAGTTGTTAAGGTCAGCCTCTGCACCCTCATCTTCATCATCATATGCACCACTAAAGATACTAGTATTTAGAAGATCATCAATATCCTCTAAATCAAGCATAGGAGGATCAGTTGGAAGATCATCAGCATTATCAAAACTTTGCCCAGCAGCACTAACAGATGGACTAATAGTAGAAACTCTGTTAGTGCTGTTAGCATAACCTTCCTTTTGTTGAACAAGCAAATGATCTAATTCAGCTCTAAAATCTTGCACATTCTGGTCATCTTCTTTATTTGAAGCTCCTCCTTCCTTCTCTTGACCATTTCTTTCACCCTTATTTGCTGGTTCTTCATTAGTCTTTTTACTAGTATCATCAACAACTACATCCTCTAAGCTCTGTGGACTATCATAAAGTAATGGTAGCAGAATATATTGTTGAGTAGATACTGCATCAACATTATCCTTGATACCTGCATTCCTATTAGTTTGATTCCATGCAGTAACTGGCTCATAATTAATAGAGTTTGTTAGTAAATTAATATCAAAGAGTCAATCTGGTCCACTCACTGCAACATTGGGTTTATTTTCAAGAAAGGTTATGTGCAGGTTCTCCTCTACTTTCCTAGTTTTAGTGTTAAATACCCTAAAAGCCTTTCTATTTACAGAGTATCCAACAAAGAACCCCTTATCAGCCTTCCCATCAAATTTGCCTAGGGGATCTAAGGTATTAAGAATAGTCACAGGACACCCAAAAGGTCTCATAAAACTTATACTAGGTGGTCTACCATGTAATAGTTCATAAGGTGTCTTGTTGTGAGGCTTGGTCACTAAAACCTTATTTTGAACATAACAAGCAGTACTAACTGCTTCAGCCCAAAATGTAGTAGGTAATAATGAATCTGCTAGCATAGTCCTAGCTGCCTCTATTAGTGTCTTATTCTTTCTTTCAACAACTCCATTTTGTTGTAGAGTTCTGGCAACACTAAACTCCCTCTTAATACCTTTCATCCCACATAACTGATTCATGTTATTATTTTTAAACTCAGTTCCATTGTCACATCTAATGATTTTAACGTTATGATTTATTTGGTTTTCTATGCCAGTTATAAAAGTTTTAAGGATCCCACTAGTCTCATCCTTAGTGGCCAAAATGAAAACCCAACTAAACCTACTATAGTCATCAGTGACAACAAGGAAATATATCTTATGATTGATACTCCTTACATATGTTGGCCCAAATAAGTCCATATGCAACATTTGTAAGGGTTGGTTGATAGAGCGCACAAGCTTGGTCTTACAAGAGGCTTTGTGTTGCTTTCCCTTCTGACAAGCAACACAAGTATGGTCATTTTCAAAAATCTTTGAAGGCAAACCTCTTACGAGGTTTCCCCTCACAAGTTTATTCATAGTTTTAAAGTTTATATAACCAAGCCTCCTATGCCATAAATTAGACTCATCTATTGTAGCCTTTGCAAATAAACAAGTCAAACCTCCTGAAGGAACAACATTCTTTAGATCAAAACTGTACATGTTGTCATGTCTGGGAACTTTAAGCAAGACTTGACTTTCATCAAGTAGCTTAAAGTCAAGAGATAGAACAAGACATTCAGTTTCAGTGAAAAGAACACTGTTTTTCTTGTCACGCATTTATGAGACAGAGAAAAGGTTAAACTTAAGTTCCTTTCCAAAGTATACATCTTCAAAGTCTAATTTCCCAGTCCTAATTTTACCTTTACCAGTAATTTTACCTCCTTTAGGACTTCCTGCAAATGCAACAAATCCACCATCAATCTCTTGATAATATATAAGGAAGGACTTGTTTCCAGTCATATGCCTAGAGCATCAACTATTAAAAATCCCTTGATCTTGTAAAGCATATTATGGATTACCCTGCACTCAAAATAAGAGAATTAGTTTCTCTTGGGGACCCAAGCCATTACTGACTTAAGTCCGCCTTGTAGATCAACATAGTCAAATCTTTTAAGCATGTATGATTCACTGTCTTTAGAGTTATGGTCAATAACATTTCCTGTTGGTCTCCAAATCCAGCATGCTGAGGACTTAACAACATTTTCCATCAACATTTCATAATAGAAATAAAGATTTTTTTTCTTTTTTGAGCTCTTCTTAATTTAATTATTATTATATTTTAGTGATCAAATTTATAACATTTCATAATGAATCATTCATTATTGGCCAAATCATTGATACAAATAATATCCAAATACCAAATCCGCCTTCTAGATAACCTTCGCGAAATAGAAGAAACTCTTGGAAAGGTCAAGGAAAAAACTTGTTCTTCTTCCATAAAGAATTCTTCCAATAATTCTGAATTTAGGCCTCCTAAAAAGATCTACTAAATTCATCGAGTTGTTCCAAAGAATCAAAACGGCCGGTGATTAATGCAATTCCTTGTCGATTCTCTATGAAATACTCGTTTGGCTGAGGGTTTCCAAACACATCGTAAGCTAAACCAGTGCTGACGAATAACCAACCCGCAAAGAATAGGGAAGGTATAGTAATGTTATGAATGACCCAGTAATGAATACTGGTAATAACATCAGCAAAAGAACGTTCCTGGCAGTACTAATTGATGTTGCTGCTCTTGGAGAGCTTTGCTTAGCAGCATTAACTGGCACTTGTTCTGACTTTGTTGTAACTGCTGTTGGAACAAAGTTCCTTTTAGGATGTGGTTGAGTCAATTTATTTTGGCGGTTCACCCTCTCAGCATTGTTCCATACTGGTCTAACTTCCCTTTGACCAGTAACCCTTCCCTTATTATTCAACACTGGTTTTTCTATCATTTTATTGCCATGAAAATCACAGTCTTTGGTTAAATGGTTGAAACCCCCACATACAAAACAAGCTTTCTTTATAAACTCAAAATCATTCCCTAGTTTCTGAGTCATCATCCCATTCTAGTTTCTTCTATTACCCCTAGGACTTTGATTTTTCCTGGGATACTCTACTTCCCTATGTGTGTTTTCCTTATTAACAGATTTCACATTCTTACCAGAGTTGACAAAATTGATTTTAGTAAACTTTGGTTTTGTCTGATCAGATTTAGGTCTAAAAACACAATCATTATCACTATTAGTGTCCCATTCTTCAATGATAGGAGCACTAGGCCTAATAGTTTTATGCTTTTCTACAATATCCTTACTAGTCTTAGATATACTAGTTTTAGTTTCACTCACTTTAGTCTTATAGACAGAATCATCTAACCCAGCAAAGGATAAGTCAGGTCTCGAGGGCATGTATAACAACCCACAATTTTCATAAATGTAAATATCCATCTATTAAGTTAGATGATGTACAATCTATCAATTATATATGAACTTACCTTTTCAGGGAAATTTTTCGCTTTATTACATTACATTACTTTGCCAATATCTCGATGTACAACATTTCTTGCATAACTAAAGTTAACGGGCTCAGACAACCTACATATGGCAATCCTATCTTCATATATGTCAAGCAATCATCATAATATATCAGGTCAATATCATAATATCATTTTAACATAGTACATTATTCCTATAATGTACCATTCGCAACGTTATATCAAAACGGGCTTTAAACCATTAAAGTGAATGCACAGGCTACTAAAGCATATGTACAAGTAATATAACATCTCATTTGAAATATAAGATCTCTTCAAGTCAAAGTACAAGTCTCTAAAAGCTCAATATACAAGTCATTAAGCATGATCTCCAAAATAGCCGTTTTACCTCCATTTTCATTCTAATTTCTTCACCATCACTTGTGTGCAAGCTACTACACTCAATATACAATGTGTAAACCCTAATTATTCTATTCATAAACCTTCATGCATCTTTTTACACTCAAAACCCTAATTCAAAACCCTAAACCCTAAAACCGAGCTAGTTTCTAAACCATGACTCGTTTCTTCGTTTTTATCCATTGTAAACCTAAACCAATACTTAAATAAGTTATAATAACATAAATTACAACATTATCAATCACTTTCCATCATCATTTCACCATATTAACAACAATGTACAAGAAACAAAGCTAGAAAACCCAAATTGTGCCCTAATTGTAACTTTTTTGACCGTTTATTCATTTCTAACCTTTTTAACCCAAAAACCTATCATTATTTTGTTTATCCCATAATATAAGTCCTAGGTTCTGTAAAACCTTATCATTCTAATCAAATGTATTATGATTACAAGCTATAGAACACTTAACCCGAACCCTCAATAAGCCTCTTTAAATGTACCCGTATTACACCTTTCTTTCATTTGACCTTTTTCACCATTCTTTTTGCAATACATAGCAACATCCTTTTATGACTAAGCTACTTCATTCCTAAGCAGCTTACAAGCACCTCACACAAATATATTTACCTTATATAGTTTAAAAATGGCACATGGTCTTCCTTTTTCTTCTTGTTTGCCTGCGGCAAGAAATGGGGTACACACTCACCAAAAGCTAGTTTCTAGCTTAACAAACACACCTACTAGCACCCTCCTCATATCCGCCATGTCTTCTTATAGGTTCCTAACCAAGAACTTACAAGAGTTCCTTGAAGCCTAAGGGTCATTTTACCTATAAATAGCAACCTAAACCATTCATTTTTCTTCATCCCCCACTTCCTCCTCTATAACCAAGAAATGAAGCCCGAGAGTCATTATTCTAGGCGTCGCAAGACTTGTTAAAAGTCCCGGTTTTCTGATCCCGTTGCAAGCCATAAGCTCAAGACCAGGTTCTATAAGCTTATATTATGTATTTATACCCTTATAATGTTCATATGATCATGCTAAAATCATAATATAAAGCTTTGAACTCAAAAACGTATGTGTTATACCTTTTTGATCCAAAACCGTACACCCGAAACCCTAATTTCATGTTTTTACTTAAACTATGAGCTAAACTTGTAAACTATTGTTATAATCTATCCTAATAAGCTTATATAATGTTAAAATAAGTGCTTTGATAAGTCATGAAGAATTTATTCTTTAAAACCCGTGCGGTTTTATTTTTAAAAACCCTTAATTTGACCCGTTTTACATCTAGCTTATCCGAATCGGTTAATTTAAACTTGTGTTTTGTTAAATCTTCCATATTTTAGTTTATTATAACTTATAAATGTCTACTTGAAAATGTTAAAATAGCTGGCATGGCAATTTGGACATGTTTTTGTAATTTATATCCATGCAAGGGGTATATATCGTTATTTTCAGGGAATTTTTAACTAAAAAGACTAAAAGTGTCATTTTATTAAAGTTTATAACTTTACAAGGGTATAATTATGTCACTTTTTAAAGTACAAGGTTTGCTTGGTTTACTTTTAAACTGAGGGGGACTAAGTCATAAAAAGTGCAACTCCCCAAGGGTATATTCTGCCACTTTTCAAACTCAAGGGTCTAAATGTAACATTTGAAAAAAAGTATAAAAAACCCATCTAAACATTACCAACCATAACTTTAATTAACGCTTGGGACGTGCTGACATTCCAAGATATTGAATAAAATGATTAAAACGTGCTTATGTTATAACTATTTATATCATTCATCATCGATGTGCTTTCAAAAATCATGTCCCTGATCCATATCATACCACAATACTAGGGAGCTTCATATTAAGGAGTTTCATCTTGGTATTACGTTCTGACTGAGTTGTTGGGTTTACGATTTAAAGTGCCCTAGCTCCTCAAACGTTTACTGAATGACTTCTGAATTATGATGGCCCGAACGGTGTTATGATAATTTTAATATCAAAACCGACATCGATGTAAAATCTTACATATTCAATCAAACTAAGACTTGACATATATTACCCCAGGTTGCCCGTGACGAAGCCGTTACTTTCATTTCATATACATTTGCTATCAATTTCCCTATAACTGTTCAGGTGAGTTCATAGCCTCGCATTTCAATATTTCAAATGTTTTATAAACCCGCGAGGGGGATACATGCTATAAACATGAATGCAATTATTTTTGTATGCTATTTCAATTTACTATTGCCTAAGTAACTGCTTTGCCTTTAAGTCCCCTTCCCACCCCCCCCCCCCCCCCCCCCCACCTTTCCCCCCCCCCCCCCCACCCACCCCCCCCAACCACCCACCCCCCCCCACCCCCCACCCCCCCCCCCCCATAATCATGAACCGTTAATTACTCTCCGTAGTAAGCGCGAATGATGTGAATAGATCTATTTGGGCTGGACTCCCCGTTGGTGTACCCAGTTACGTGTAACCAATTGCACATCATTAGAAATCACGCGGGTATTTTGGCAAAGGTACCCAGGGGCTATAACGTATCCTTACCTAACGGCTTCAGATTCTTAAGCTATTGGCAATAATAAATATGTTTTTCAAATAACTGGGTGTATATCATGTAACCCGAATATCGCATTTGCAATCAAATTATATTACTTAAACCTATGGATTTCACTCAATCTTTGTGTTGACTTTTTAGCATGTTTTATCTCAGGTAACTAATGGCACAAAGTGGTAAGGACATGACGATGGAAAAACCATTATCATTCAAACTTTATTGTATAGATTTTGGAAACCTCTCATTTGTAAAAACTCTAAAGAAATAATGAATGATAACTTATTTTCATAAACGACTCTTTTTTATTCGTTTTCTATGATTATGACTGTTGTACCTTGAAGTAATACCCCAGATTAGCTTCCGCTGCTATATGTAAAAAATGGGGTGTTACAGAATTTTGGTTCAAGAGCCAACGTTATAGAGAAACAAGGTTAAAACCTTAATAATAACTACTTTTCTTTTTCCATCCATGGAAAGTCTCGTGCCGCTATATCTCCTGGGATGGTATGTAAAGTTACATAACTATTATATTACTAAATAAATAACTTATGTTATTTACTGCTGGGTTGTTAAGCAGAATAATGTCTTCCCCCGACCATCCTACTGCCAATTTAGAGGTAGGCCTTTTCTTCCAATTTCCCAAACTATGTTCCCCCGGCTTCTCTGGATTATATCCCGACCTCTCCAGGGAAAACTTACTCTAGTGCTTCCAATTCATTTGGAATTGTCCCGCTAACTTCACCGACCCTTTCGTTATTTCCCGATGATCCTTACATGAAAGCTTTACAAAGACGTTCTATACTGATAATTCACCAATCCCTGTCTCCAATTATATTCCTCCTAAAAACACAAAGTAATTTTTTCTTCCAGAAGGACTCTTTCACACCAACAAAATCATCGTTATTCTACCCCGTTCCATACCTCAAACTTTTGAGATTGGCGAAACCTCTCAAAAGTCAACTATCGAGCGACATGAGGAGCAAATCCTGGATATCTTAAATAGCCTAGATGCAATCCCCATCGAACGTATCGAGCATATTGAAAATGGAATCAAAGGCCTCAGAAAAGGAACTGTAATTATTCAACGAGATTTTGATGCTCTGGAAGCCGAACTTCAGCAAGCTCATACTCAGATTTCCAAAACTCAGAGGAAGCAAATAGGATGCAACATAAATTTCTTTAGCCGCTAACTAGGATGTTGGAATTAGGGAGAAGTCATCAACGAACATGGAAAATATCATCACCAGCAGACATAGAAAATCTCTTGTACTCCATCATCGAACTCCAGTACCGAATGGAGATGATCATCGAGTTTCTAGTTTAAATTACAGTTTTTAGCTTTTACCTAGCCACGGGATGTGTGGTTTAAAATAAAGCACTTGGTCAAATCCTGACTATATATTAGAACTAAGCAAGTTGTTCTAAATTCAAAGGCATTCCGTTTCTTCCTGTTGTTTCTTTACCACTTTATTCACCTCTCTCTATTTTTCTATCATTCATTTTCATTATCCATAGTACATCATACCATAACATTTAGATATCACCATTGTTAAAAATGCTTAAATAAAGCATTATTCTTTAAGCATTTCAACAATAAGCATTTCTCTTTAATCATTTTAAAGAAGAACAAGCATTATACTTGTGATATCATCATTATTACGTGTTATTCTTGTTGGTAAAAATGCCTCCAAAAGAGGGGCATAACAACGGGAAGCACCGCTATGACTCAAGAAGCCATTAGAAGTTAGTAGATGAATAGTTGTCACCTCGGCTCTAGAAGCTCAAGCTGCGACAATGGCAAGTGCTAGTAATCCCGACAGGAATACAGGTCCTACTAGAACTCCTGCAGTGAAAACGGGAAACTACAAAGAGTTCATTAGCTATCAACCTTTCTACTTTAATGGTACGAAAGGAACAGTAGGCCTTATTCGTTGGTTTGAACAAACCGAATCAGTATTCTCTCGTAGCCGATGTGCCGAAGAAAATAAAGTAACATTTGCCACTGGTACTTTAACTGACGATGCCTTATCCTGGTAGAATGCATATGCCCAGCCTATGGGAATAGAGCAAGCCAATCAAATCACCTGGACTGAGCTAAAAAGGCTTCTGACGAACAAGTATTGTCCCCGGACTAAGATCAGGAAGATGGAAGAAGAACTTTACAATCTGATTGTAAAGGAAATGAACCTTATAAACCTTATGTTAGAAGATTACCAAGATTAACGGTTCTATGTCCAACATGGTGCCAAACAACGATAAACTCTTGGAAGCTTCTCATCGTGGGGGGGGGGGGGGGGGAAACTACCTTGAAGCATTGAAGGAAATGTTCTGCCTCTAAAACCCAAAATTTAGTGGAAGCCATAAACATTGACCCAAAGGCTAATGGATCAAGTAACTAAGGATACTCCAATGCAAGTATCGAGTGACAACAAAAGAAAGTTTGACGACAGAAGAACTTTCAACAACAGCTCCCGCAACAACAACAACTACCGCAACACCAACAATCGCTACAACAATTCGTCAACAGCAAAACGAAGGCAATAAGCTGTTGGAGCCTATGCTATACTTCTTTAGAAAATGGTAGGTATGCACGGAGTTCTCCTTTGTGTGAGAGATGCAAATTTCCATCACACAGACTTGTACTGGCGATGTAAATGATTGTAACCTAGGTGGAGCACATTGAGCAAGAACTGCCGAAACAAGAAGCCAACTACTAGAAGTAATCAACTACCAGTAACAGTTGTATGTCATGCCTGTAGAGAAAAAGGGCATTACTTTCAATCAGTCGCGCAAGACACAACATCAATGCCAAGGAAGAGCATACATGCTGAAAGATTGGAATAACTCAACAGACCCGAAGTAGTTAGGGTATGTTTCTATTAATTCAAACATTTAGTCAAAGTATTGGTTGATTCGGAGCTGATAGAAGCTTTATATCCATATCTCTTGCCTCTAAGCTAAATATTCCGTCTATTACAATAGATACCTTTTACGATATCGAAATGGCTGACAGAAACTTAGTAAGCACAAATAGTATTATTAAAGGCTGCACTTTAACTCTGCTAAATCAACCTTTCGAAATCGATCTCATGCCAATTAAGCTTGGTAGTTTCGACGTTGTCATCGGTATGGACTTGTTATCCAAGTATCATGCCAAAATTCTCTGTGATGAAAAAGTTGTTCACATTCCTATCAACGGTGAAACTCTAATCATTCGAGGTGATCGAAGTAAAACTTGACTAAATCTCATATCCTGTATAAAAACCGAAAGGTATATATCCCGAGGTTGTCAAGTTTTCATGATTCAAGTAATGGAGAAGAAACTAGAAGACATTCCCGTAGTCAAAGAATTTCTAGATGTTTTTCCTGAAGATCTACCTGGTCTCCCTCCCGTTCGCCAAGTAGAATTCCAAATTGACTTAATCCCCGGAGCAACACCTGTAACTCGAACACCTTATAGATTAGCTCCTTTAAAAATGAAGGAGTTATCTAACCAACTTCAAGAACTAACCGACCGAGGTTTCATTCAACCAAGTACATCACCTTGGGGAGCTCCTATCTTATTTGTTAAAAAGAAGGACGGATCTTTCAGAATGTGTATCGATTACCGAGAGTTGAATAAACTTACCATAAAGAATCGTTATCCATTACCAAGGATCGATGACTTATTCGATCAACTTCAAGGTTCAAGCGTTTATTCAAAAATCGACTTAAGATCAGGTTATCATCAACTGAGAGTAAGGGAAGAAGATATTCCTAAGACTGCTTTCAGAACAAGATACGGACACTATGAATTTCAAGTCATGCCATTTGGTTTAACAAATGCACCTGCTGTATTCATGGATCTCATGAATCGTGTATGTAAACCCTATCTGGATAAATTCGTAATAGTGTTTAACGCGATATTCTTATCTAATTTAGTAACGAAGATAACGAAACATGCAAACTCATCTCAGAATTAATATTGGAAATTACTCCGGAAAAGAGAAATTGTATGCCAAGTTCTCTAAATGTGATTTCTGGATTCATATCGTGCAATTTCTTGGTCATCTCATCGATAGTCAAGGACTTCATGTTGACCCTGCCAAGATTGAAGCTGTTAAGAATTGGACATCTCCCACTACACCTACACAAGTGCGTCAATTCTTAGGACTCGCCAGCTATTACCGAAGATTTATCGAAGGTTTTTCAAAAATTGCAAAGCCTTTGACTAAATTAACCCAGAAAAACAAGAGTTATATCTGGGGCGAAGAACAAGAATCAGCTTTTCAACTCCTTAAACAAAAACTCTGTGAAGCACCAATCTTAGCATTACCAGAAGAAAACAATAATTTTATCGTTTACTGTGATGCATCTCTTCAAGGGTTAGGAGTTGTATTAATGCAAAGAGAAAAATTCATTGCTTATGCATCTTGACAACTCAAACCTCATGAAGAAAACTATACCACTCATGATCTTGAATTAAGAGCAGTAATATTCGCTCTTAAAATATGGAGACACTATCTATACAGTACAAAGTGTACAGTTTTCACTGATCACAAAAGCCTTCAACATATTCTTCGTCAAAAAGAATTGAATATCAGGCAACGCCGATGGTTAGAATTACTCGCAGATTATGATTGTGAGATTTGCTATCATCTTGGAAAGGCCAATGTTGTGGCAGATGCCTTAAGCCGAAAAGAAACAACGAATACATAAACACTCTCCATGTTCGAGCAATTAATCTTAAACGTTCATCCAAAATTAACCATCTCAAATTTTCGAAGCCCAAATGAAGCTCTCAAGAAGAAAATGTCAAAAAATAAGAACCTACGAGGAATGGGACAAAATCATTTGATATTTGTCCTGATGGAACTCCGTTGTATCAAAAAAACAAAGCTGGTTACATTTTTTGCGGTTTTAGTGACTTAATCATGCATGAGTCTCATAAATTCAAAATATTCTATTTTTTTTTCCCCACCCGGGTTCTGATAACAATGTACCATGGATTTAAAGAAACTCTATTGGTTGGCCTAAACTTGAAGGCAATCATCGCGAACTATGTTAAATAAGTGTTTGAATATTCTAGAGTTAATGCAGGAATGTCAAAAGACATCCGGCGTATTGGTACAACCAGAATTTACTAGGTGGAAATGGGAATTAATAAACAATGGATTTTGGTTACAAAGCTCCCAAACCTCAACCGGTCATGATGCCATTGGGTACATTGTCGGTATTCTTAACCAAACTCAAACACATTTCTTACCCCATTCGAGACGACTGATAGTATGGAAACTCTTACAAGGTTATATATCAAAGAAATAGTCTCTCGACATGGCGTACCAATCTCTATCATCTTGGATCGTGACAGTCATTTCACATCCAGATTCTGACAATCATTGCAAAATGCTTTGGGTACTCAACTAGACATGAGTACATCATATCATCCTGAAACCGATGGACAAAGTGAAAGAACCATCCAAACACTCGAAGACATGCTACGAGCTTGTGTTATAGATTTTGGGAAAGGATGGGATAAACATTTACCATTGGTAGAATTTTTGTACAATAATAGTTATCATACCAGTATCAAGGAAGCACCATTCGAAGCACTTTATGGAAGAAAGTGTAGATCACCTGTTTACTGGGCCAAAGTTGGAGATTCTCAACTTACGGGACCAGAACTTTAATTCATAGAAACACTGAAAAGATCGTTACAAATTGTCAAACATTGCTAGCTGTAGAGATCGTCAAAAAGTTACCAATGGTATGGCGAAAGCCTTTAGAATTTCAAGTTGGCGATCGTGTTATGTTATATGTATCACCCCCGTAAGGGTATCTTTTGATTCGGAAAAGAGGAGGAATAGCTTAATCCCATGATTATTGGACCATTCAAAATTCTTAAACGAATTGGCCCAGTGGCGTACAAACTAAATCTTCTGAAGTGACTTAGTAGTACCACAATCTTTCCATGTTTTTCATAATCTCAACGAAGTGCTTATCGATGAATTCTCCTTATTATTCCAATAAAAGAACTTCAACTCGACGACAAACCCAACTTTGTAGAAGAACCAGTGGAAGTAATGGATCATGAAATTAAGCAATTAAAGCGAAGTCGTATTCCTATAGTCAAAGTACGATGGAGCTCTAAAAGAGGACCAGAGTTTACATGGGAACGTGAAGACGAAATTCGTGCCAAATATCCTCATCTATTTTCAATCATCACTTCAACATCAAATCAAATCTCGGGACGAGATTTCTGTAAGGATGGGGGACTATAACAACCCACAATTTTCTTAAATGTAAATATCCATCTTTTAAGTTAGATGATATACAATCTATCAATTATATATGAACTCACCTTTTTCAGGGAAATTTTTCGCTTTATTACATTACATTACTTTGCCAATATCTTGATGTACAACATTTCTTGCATAAATAAAGTTAACGGGCTCAGGCAACCTACATATGGCAATCCTATCTTCATATATGTCAAGAAATCATCATAATATATCAAGTCAATATCATAATATCATTTTTACAAAGTACATTATTCCTATAATGTACCATTAGCAACGTTATATCAAAACGGGCTTTAAACCGTTATCGGGTGCCTCTAAACCCTAATTCCATGAAGGATTAACATCTAAAGTGAATGTACAAGCTACTAAAGCATATGTACAAGTAATATAACATCTCATTTGAAATATAAGATCTCTTCAAGTCAAAGTACAAGTCTCTAAAAGCTCAATGTACAAGTCATTAAGCATGATCTCCAAAATAGCCGTTTTACCTCCGTTTTCATTCTAATTTCTTCACCATCACTTGTGTGCAAGCTACTACACTCAATATACAATGTTTAAACCCTAATTATTCTATTCATAAACTTTCATACATCTTTTTACACTCAAAACCCTAAAACCAAGCTAGTTTCTAAACCATGACTCGTTTCTTCGTTTTTATCCATTGTAAACCTAAACCAATACTTAAATAAGTTATAATAACATAAATTACAACATTCTCAATCACTTTCCATCATCATTTCACCATATTAACAACAATGTACAAGAAACAAAGCTAGAAAACCCTAATTGTGCCCTAATTGTAACTTTTGACCCGTTTACTCATTTCTACCCATTTTAACCCAAACCACCTATCAAATTTTGATTATAATCCTTAATATAAGTCTTAGGATCAGTAACCTATCATTCCTAATCAAATGTACACGAATTACAAGCTAGAAAACTCAATTCGAACCCTAATGAGCCCTAAATGTACCCGTATACACCTTTCTTTCATTTTGACCCATTTTCACCAATATTTTTGCATTCAAGCACCTCCATGACTAAGCTACTTCATTCCTAAGAAGCTTACAAGTACCTCACACAAATATCTTTACCTTGTATAGTTTAAAAATGGCACATGGTCTTCCTTTTTCTTCTTGTTTAGCCGCGATAAGAAATGGGGTAAACACCTCATCCAAGCAAGTTTCTAGCTTAACCAACACACCTACTAGCCCCTCCTCATCATGCTCTAGGTCTCTTATGTGTCCTAACCAGATCATACAAGTTTCTTGAAGCTTAAGGGTCATTTTACCTATAAATAGCAACCTAAACCATTCATTTTTCTTCATCCCCCACTTTCTCCTCTATAACCCTTACATGGAATCAATCCTTTGCTCTAATAGATCCTAAGTGATCTTAAGAAGGCTCAAGTACAGAAGGGAAGCAAAATAAACCAAGAAACGAAGCCCGGGAGTCGTTATTCTAGGCGTACGAAGCTAAAAGTCCCTATTCCAACCTGTTTCTAATTCATAAGCTCAATACCAGGTTCTCTAAGCTTATGATCTGCTTTTATAACGTTATAATGTTCATATGATCTTGCTAAAATCATAATATAAAGCTTTGAACTCAAAAACCTAAGTGTTATGCCTTTTTGATCCAAAACCGTACACCCGAAACCCTAATTTCATGTTTTTACTTAACACCTAACGAAACATAAAATCTCAATCGACTAAACGAAACAGAAGTCACATCGTGACCCAAAATATAAAATCAATCCTCGATTCGCATCGAGGTAGAAAACGAAATAAACTTATGTTGGGCCTCGCTTGGGTTTGACTTTTCTCTCTCAAAAGTCACCCAACTCCGCGGGTCCAGTGAGGTAAACAATCTCCCAACGATATCTCCTAGGGGTAGGGGAAGACATGACTAAAACAATAACAAAGGGGTATATACTATTAGATCCCCATAATGAAAAAGTATATATTTCATATTATATAGTAGTAATTCAAAATAGAAAGAATTTCAAAGCTTTTAGGTAGCGGGAACATACGGTATATACGTACACAAACACTTATGCCCTAAAATGCAACTATATGAGGGACCCTTAAGCTATAGTCTAGGCTCAACCACCTAGTTCTCTATAACCAAAGGCTCTGATACCAATCTGTCACACCCCGCCAAGGCGGAAATGCGAGGCGTAAACAAGAATGGATATCATCACAACACATGGTGTCTATATAGAGAATACTAAAATGAAAACTAAAGTAAAGCAAAGACACAAAGTGTCATAACAATACCCAAAACCTAACGGTGTCTTTATTAATGAGAAAGAGGTCTCGTCAATAAATGACATGCAAAACATAATCCAAACAATTCATGCAAACACATTTATTCAAACAGAAAGCATAAATAAACTCCAAGCATCCTATGGTCTCTTCTAGCCACTTCGCTCTATCTTAGCACCATTAAGCTCACCTGAAAATGATGCTTAAAATGTCAACATAAAGTTGAGCGAGAATCATAGGTTTACGACATACAACAATATCCAAAATAAACTTTCAATTAGCTGCTACAATTATGTGACAATTATGACAACAATTAACAACAACGGGACGGAACATGCCCACGATCCACAATCATATCAACTACATATGTGCGCTACATGGCCTCATATTAGCTTACACACTCTTACCACCATCACACCTCTTTTTGCATATTGGGATCCATAATACCAAACATAGCATATCGCAACACAACGGGACGGAACGTGCCCACGATCCAATACACATAACTACAGCAAGCTTAAAAGCATTTTAACACGACAACAACCATCATTCTCACCCCAAAATAGAATGAGAAAAAGGGGCTATGAAACTCATATTTGCTTAGCTTTCCAAAAGATTCCAACAATAAGCTTCACAAACAACTAGCACAAATCTATACAACAAAATAACTCGTGTTACACGCTACTAAGCCAAAAGCTTAATGCACATGTAACAATCTTATGATGGATGTCTAAGGTATTTTATTAACCCCATGGGTCTCCACGACACCATACCCAAGTTAAACCACTTCATTAACAAGTTTCACTAGTTAGTCACAATTTGTTCAAAACTGCAGAGGTTTAACGTTACTTAACGTACTCAAAACCTCTACTTACTGACCTCATGATTCCCAAGAGCCATTTACATGCACAAGTACTCCTAAGAAAATCAAACTTCAAAACAGTCCTAATTCGGATCTGATTGCACACTAAAAAGGTTAGACTTAAAAATCATACTTAGACTCCAAATCAGAATCTCTACTTTGGGGAATTTCTAATAGACACATAGAACTAAGCTCCTGTAGAAGATCTAAGCTAAATTCGAATTTTAAGTGAGGGTTTTATACCTTGTAATCTGACCTAAATCTGACCCATATTTACTGCTTTGACAACGTTTCTTACAACCAACGTTTGAATGACTTCCCGACCTCAAAAACCTTCGAGGCCGGATGTTCTGAAAACTAGACTCTCTGAGCTACGTTATAGACACCGGAAACTTGACAAAAGCTATTACCATCATTGAGATAATGGCCGAACAACACAGCCCTAATTCTGCCTCAATCCAAATCAAATTCTAACGCGAATTAAGTTTAACCAATTACATCCATAAGCTTCTAATTAAACCATGATCATTATAACATGATTATTATATTATTAATTACTGATCTTAATGAACCCTAATTATCCACCATATTAATTATCACATGATTAAAGATTAATAACTAACAAGGATTAATTAAAACTTACCTTAGAGCTTGATTTCTTCACAAAAGCAAAAACCTTAATTTTTCCTCCTCTTTTCTCTCTTGTTCGATCGATTCTACAAAGGGGGAGGGTTTGGGATTTTATTTTGTATCTATATGCCCCCAATTAATTATAGATAAGATCTAATTAGAGTTTGTTTCCTTTTAAAACTCATTTTTTTTCTTTTCTTTCCCTTATCCGGCCAAATGGCATCTTTTTTTTTTATTTATTAATTAATTACTTAATTATTAACATTACCTTAAGTTTTTATAAAAACTTAAGCTTATTTGCGCATACATTTTTACGTAAACGCAATTTACTAGACTTTTAAAAATAATTAACTTTTCATTTTTATTAAATCTAACATTCTAAAAATAGAAATTTCATTTCTTTCATATCCTTACCACTAAAACCTAATCTCATCATAATATTACTAACACATAAATACATATACGTATAATTACTTACACAATTAACACGAAACCGCTTCAATTACCAAAATCATTTCCTTGTCACTAAAAGTGAACGAAATGAACTCCATAAAATCCAACACAAATCCATTCCCAATGAGCGATCACGCTTAATGGATTGTTATCAAATCTCACATAACCCACAAAAACACATAAGACACGTATAAACACATATAACACATATCTCATACATTGCAACAGATCCATAAGTCAACACTAATAGTTTGACTAACCTGCTCAAGTCATGGTTGTCACAGTATCCCCTCCTTTAGGAAATCTCGTCCCGAGATTTAACTAGCCGATTCATCAGTTCGCTCAATGAACAACTGAGGGTACTTAGACTTCATATAATCTTCGCGTTCCCAAGTAAACTCAGGTCCACGCTTAGAATTCCAACGAACTTTCACAAGCGATATTCTACTACGTTTTAAACTCTTAATTTCACGGTCCATAATTTCTACAGGTTCTTCAACAAAACGAAGAGTTTTGTCAACCTTAATCTCGTCCAATGGCACATGCAAACTAGCATCCGCCAAACACTTCTTTAGGTTTGACACATGAAACGTGTCATGTACTCCACTCAATTCCTCAGGCAATCTCAATCGATAAGCTACAGGACCGACTCTTTCAAGAATCTCAAATGGCCCTACATACCTTGGTGCCAACTTACCCTTTTTCCCAAAGCGAATTACACCTTTCCAAGGCGACACTTTTAACATAACCCGATCTCCTACTTCAAACTCTAACGGTTTGCGTCTATTATCAGCATAGCTCTTTTGACGATCTCTTGCCGCTTTGAGCTTCTCTTTTATCAATACCACTTTATCAGTCGTCTCTTGAACCAACTCAGGTCCAATCAAACTACTTTCACCAATCTCAGCCCATAAAACAGGCGACCTACACTTCCTTCCATACAATGCTTCAAACGGAGCACATCTTATGCTCGAATGATAGCTATTATTGTAGGAAAACTCAGCTAACGGTAGATGAACATCCCAGCTACCACCGAAATCAATTACACATGCTCTAAGCATATCCTCTAGAGTCTGAATCGTACGCTCACTTTGACCATCCGTTTGGGGATGATAAGCCGTACTCATATCCAACCTCGTCCCTAAAGCCTTTTGTACAGTCTGCCAGCATCGCGAAGTAAACCGTCCATCCCTATCTGAAATAATCGACACAGGAACTCCATGTCGAGCGACTATTTCGTCGATGTAAATCCTTGCTAATCTTTCCGTACTATAGTCTTCTCTTATAGCCAGAAAATGAGCCGACTTAGTCAGTCTATCGACTATGACCCAAATCGTGTCATGCCCATTCTTTGACCTAGGCAGCTTAGTGATAAAATCCATAGTGATCTTATCCCACTTCCATTCCGGTATTTCAGGTTGTTGCAATAAGCCCGAAGGCCTTTGGTGCTCTGCCTTTACTTTGGAACACGTTAAACACTTACTAACATATGTAGCAATGTCTCTCTTCATTCCTGGCCACCAATACATATCTCGTAGATCATAATACATCTTATCCGCTCCAGGATGTACAGAATACTTAGACTTATGGGCTTCGTCCATGATTGTAATCCTTACATCACCTACCAAAGGAACCCATATACGATCCAAAAAGTATAGACTTCCATCATCTCTCTTTTCCATTTGTTGCTCCAACCCATTTAATCGCTCGCTAGGCAAATTCTCTTGCTCAAACGCTTCCTTTTGAGCCGCCAAAATCAACACCTTCATTCCAGATTGAATCGTCATTGCCATAGCGCGAACACGTCTAGGCTTCACACGTTCTTTCCTACTTAAGGCATCCGCCACCACATTCGCCTTACCAGGATGGTAGCGAATCTCACACTCATAGTCACTAAACAGCTCAATCCATCTCCTTTGACGCATATTCAAATCCTTCTGATCAAATATGTGCTGAAGACTCTTATGATCCGTGTATATAACACTCTTCGTGCCATAAAGATAATGTCTCCAGGTCTTAAGCGCAAACACAACCGCTCCTAACTCCAAGTCATGTGTAGTGTAATTCTTCTCATGAATCTTCAATTGTCTAGATGCATAGGCAATTACCTTGTCTCTTTGCATCAACACACATCCCAATCCTTGATTAGACGCATCACAGTAAACTACGAAATCTTCCACTCCATCGGGTAGAGACAAAACTGGCGCATCGCATAAATTATTCTTCAAGGTCTGAAATGCCGCTTCTTGCTCTTCGCCCCACTCATACTTTTGGTTTTTCTGAGTTAACGAGGTGAGAGGTTTGGCAATCTTGGAGAAATTCGCGATAAAACGTCGATAATAACCAGCCAGCCCTAGAAACGATCTAACTTCAGATGGTGTAGTAGGGGCCTTCCAGTTCTTCACTGCTTCGATCTTACTCGGGTCAACATGAATACCACTTTGATTCACCACGTGACCAAGAAAATGCACCTCTTGTAGCCAAAATTCACACTTAGAGAATTTTGCGTACAACTTCTCCTTTGTCAACAACTCCAACATTAATCTTAGATGAAGCTGGATTTAAATGGCAAAGAGACTGTTGGATTTGACAGGACAAAGGTTGAATGCTACAACTGCCATAGGAAAGGTCATTTTGCCAGAGAATGCAAGGCACTAAGGAATCAGGAGATTAGAAATAGAGATGATCCAAGAAGGAATGCACCAGTAGACTCATCTACTACTAATGCCTTGGTTGTTTAAGATGAGATAGGTGGTTATGATTGGAGCTTTCAGGCTGAAGATAGCCTCACAAACTTTGCTCTAATGGCCTATACATCTCAAGGTTCATCAAGTTCATCAAGTTCAGACTCTGAGGTACATACTTGCTCTAAAGATTGTTTAAAATCACATGAAGATCTTCAAAAACAGTATGATCAACAGTGTGAAGCTCTTAATAAATCTAATCTAGAAATAATAGGTTATCAAATGGGATTAGAATCATTAGAAGCCAGGATAGTTATTTATGAAAAGAATGAAGCTGTTTATGAAGAAAAGATTTAATTTTTAAAGTATGATGTCCAAGCGAAAGATATTTCTATCAAAGATCTCAAAAATCAGTTAGAAGAAGCTTTAAAAGAGAAAGATGATTTGAAACATAAATTGGAAAATTTTGAAGAATTATCAAAGAATCTAACTAAACTGATTAATAGTCAAATAAGTGCTAAAGACAAAACTGGTCTTGGTTATGATAGTCAAATTAATAAGAGTGAATTGAACAATATTCATATGAATAAGTGTGAAGTGGTTCATAGTGTGTTTAACAGTAGAGAAAGTGATGTGGATGATAGTCCAGTAAATGATAGATTCAAAACAGGTAAAGGGTTTCATGCAGTTCCCCCTCCCTACACTGGGAACTACATGCCCTCAAGACCTGACTTATCCTTTGCTGGGTTAGATGATTCTGTCTATAAGACTAAAGTGAGTGAAACTGAAACTAGTATATCTAAGACTAGTAAGGATATTGTAGAAAAGCCTAAAACTGTTAGGCCTAGTGCTCCTATCATTGAAGATTGGGACACTGATAGTGATAATGATAGTGTGTTTAGACCTAAATCTGATCAGACAAAACCAAAGTTTACTAAAATCAATTTTGTCAAATCTGATGAGAATGTGAAATCTGTTAATAAGGAAAACACACATAGGCAAGTAGAGTATCCTAGGAAAAGTCAAAGTCCTAGGGATAATAGAAGAAACTAGAATGGGATGATGACTCAGAAACTAGGAAATGGTTTTGAGTTTATAAAGAAAGCTTGTTTTGTGTGTGGGAGTTTCAACCATTTAATCAAAGACTGTGATTTATGACAATAAAATGGTAGAAAAACCAGTATTGAATAATATGGGAAGGGTTACTAGTCAAAGGGAAATTAGACCAGTATGAAACAATGCTCAGAGGGTGAACCACCAAAATAAATTGACTCACCCACATCCTAAAAGGAATTTGTTCCAACATCAGTTGCAACAAAGTCAGGACAAGTACCAGTTAATGCTGCTAAGCAAAGCTCTCCAAGAGCAGCAACATCAATTAGTACAGCCAGACCTGTTAATACTACTGCCCTTAAACCAAAAGTGAATGATGCATTACCCCATAACATATTCTTATTTTAAAGCACATTCACTAGTAAGAAGGGTTTTAACCAAAAATCAGCTGCTAAAACCAATAATTTTAATGAAAAAGTTAATACTGCTAGGGTTAACAATGTAACTACTGCTAGGCCAAAAACAGTAGTTAGTGCTGCTGAGGGAAATGGGGAAAATATTGTTAAGTCCTCAGCATGCTGGATTTGGAGACCAATAGGAAATGTTATTGACTATACCTCCAAAGACAGTGGGTCATACATGCTTAAAAGATTTGACTATTATAACAACCCACAATTTTCCTCTATGTAATTATCCATCTATTAAATTAGATGCAATTTTCCTTAGTGTAATTTCTATCTATTAAATTAGATGCAACCATTTTCATGGAAAGATTTTTGCTTTATTCCATCCATAATGTAATGTAACTTTCCTTTCTTACAGATTATCAAGAGGTTGATGGTGGATTTGTTGCATTTGCAGGAAGTCCTAAAGGATGTATAATATTACTAGAAAAGAAAAAATAGGACTGGAAATTAGACTTTGAAGATGTATAATTTGTAAAGGAACTTAAGTTTAACCTTTTCTTTGTCTCACAAATGTGTGACAAGAAAAACAATGTTCTTTTCACTGAGACTGAATGTCTTGTTCTATCTCCTGACTTTAAGCTACTTGATGAAAGTCAAGTCTTACTTAAAGTTCCCAGACAGAACAACATGTATAGTTTTGATCTAAAGAATGTTGTTCCTTCAGGAGGTTTGACTTGTTTATTTGTAAAGGCTATAATAGATGAGTCTAATTTATGGCATAGGAGGCTTGGTCATATAAACTTTAAAAACTATGAAGCTCAGTTGCGTTAGAGCAATTGGGCTTTTAACCTAATGGTGGGGGGCTTGGTGGGGGGGGGGGGGGGGGCTCTCGCAGGTTCAAGTCCAATCTTGTGAGGGTGAAACCGTTTGTTAGAGGTTTGTCCTTTCAAAGCTCTTTGAAAAGTACCTTACTTGTGTTGCTTGTCATAAGGAAAGCAACACTAAGCATCTTTGTAAGACCAGCCTTGTGAACTCTATCAGCCAACCCTTACAAATGTTGCATATGGACTTATTTGGGCCAACATCTGTAAGGAGTATCAATCACAAGACATATTGCCTTGTTGTCACTAATGACTATAGTAGGTTTAGTTAGGTTTTCTTTTTGGCCACTAAGGATGAGACTAGTAGGATCCTTAAAACTTTTATTTATGGACATAGAAAAAACCAATAAATCATAAGGTTAAAATCATCAGATGTGACAATGGAACTGAGTTTAAGGGAATAAGACATGAATTAGTTTTTGTGGGATGAAAGAGATTAGGAGGGAAGTTGGAGTTTAGTATTTGCAAGAGATCTCACAAACAAAAATGGTTGACGGAAAGAAAGAATAAGACACTAATAGAGGCAGCTAGGATTATGCTAGCAAATTCATTATTACCTACTACATTTTGGGCTGAAGCAGTTAGTACTGCTTGTTATGTTTAGAATAGGGTTTTAGTAACTAAGCCTCACAACAAGACACCTTTATGAAACACTTATTACTGGGTAGACACTAGTATAAGTTTTATGAGACCTTTTAGGTGTCATGTGACTATTCTTAATACCTTAGATCCCCTAGGCAAATTTGATGAGAAGGTTGTTCTTAGTTTGATACTCTATAAATAACAAGGCTTTTAGGGTATTTAACACTAGAACTAGGAAAGTAGATAAGAACCTGCACATAAATTTTCTTAAAAACAAACCCAATGTTGCAAGAAGTGGACCAGAATGGCTCTTTGATATTGATTTACTATCAAAAATCTCTTGAATTATGAGCCAGTTACCACTGCAGGGAGAATCAAACTAATATGAATTGAGGTTTTAAGGATAATGTTGATGGAGTACCTAACTTTAACTATATATCTCTTCTTACCATTACTATATGATAGTCCATAGAGCTCAACGGATTGCAGTTGCTGATGATGCTGTGTAACAAGACTATGAAGAACGGCAATTGAGGGTGAAAGGAAATGGTAAGAGAAAGAAGGAGTGAGATCAAATAAAGAATATGACCTGATGTGTAGATTTTAGAGTCTGGAATTAGATAATTTTGCTTGTTCAACAGAAAGGAAGTGTTATGCTAACCGCACTAACAGAGATAGTACTATTGTCCATCTGTTAGTATTGCTGCACAAAATTTTACAATGCTAATGATCTTCTTATACTGATACTCGTCAGACCTAATTTGGAAGGATACTGGTTATCTTTAGGTCGGTGCATAGGATGATGAAGATGTGGGTGTAGAGGTACCTTAATAACTGGAAACATCATGATGTCAGTCTTTCCCATAACCAAAATTCACTTGGAGGATCATCCTAAAAGATTCAGAATCATTGGAGGGGGGACCCATTAAATTCAGCTACTTCAACAAGGAGGATGGACTAAGATTTCTTGTAGAAAACATGCCTATGGGCAGTTACATCAAAAAAGCAAAAGAGGAGAACAAAATTTACAAAGATTATCATGAACTACTCCATTTGGCATGTTTTTCTCTCTCAAAATGAACCCAAAAAGGTGATTCAAGCTTTGAAAGATCCAAGCTGGATAGACGCAATGCAAGAGGAGCTTATGTAATTTAAACTTCAAAAGGTTTAGACTCTGGTGGATCTTCCTAAAGGCAAGAGGGCTATTGGAACTAAGTGGGTGTATAGAAACAAGAAAGAGGAGAGAGAAATTGTAGTTAGAAACAAGGATAGACTAGTTGCACAAGGTTACACTCAAGAAGAAGGCATTAATTATGATGAGGTTTTTGCTCTTGTTGCTAGGATTGAAGCAATCAGGTTATTTTTAGCCTATGCATCATTTATGGGATTTATTGTGTACCAGATGGATGTGAAGAGTGCCTTTTTATATGGTACTATTGAAGAGGGGGTATATGTGTGTCAACCTCCTAGTTTTGAAGATCCAATGTTCCCTGATAAGGTTTATAAGGTAGAAAAAGCTTTATATGGTCTACATCAAGCTCCTAAAGCCTGGTATGAGACCTTGTCTACCTACCTATTAGAAAATGGATATAGAAGAGGCACTATAGATAAAAATTTATTCATCAAGAAGGATAGAGGTGATATCCTGTTAGTACAGGTGTATGTTGATGATATCATCTTTGGGTCTACAAAGAAGTCTTTATGTGTTGAATTTGAGCAGATGATGCACAAGAGATTCCAGATGAGTTCTATGAGGGAGCTTACTTTTTTCTTAGGATTACAAGTCATGCAGAAAGATGATGGAATCTTCATCAGCCAAGACAAGTATGTGGCTGATATACTGAAGAACTTTGATTTTGTCACTATAAAGACAGCAGCACTCTCCAATTAAGTATTAAACATAAGCATTGCTCAAGGATGAAGAAGCTGAGGATGTACATGTTTTTTACTTATATAGATCAATTATTAGATCATTGATGTACTTAATAGCTTCTAGGCTTGACATAATGTTTTCTATTTGTGTTTGTGCAAGGTTCCAAGTTACTCCTAAAGTCTCGCATCTTCATGCTGTGAAGAGAATCTTTAGATACTTAAAAGGTCAACCTAAAATTGGGGGCTCTTTGTATCTATGGATTCATCATTTGACTTCGAAGCTTTTTCTGATAGTAATTATGCTGGAGCTAGCCTTAACAGGAAATCCATAACAGGAGGTTGTCAATTTCTTGGCAAAAGGTTGATTTCATGGCAATGTAAAAAGCAGACTATAGTTGCAAACTCTACTACTGAAGCAGGAGTATGTTGCTGCTGCTAATTGCTATGGGCAGGTGTATGATCCCAAAAAATCAAAATTGTTGATTATGGGTTTAACTTCTAAACCCAAGATTCACATTGATAATGAAAGCACCATTTGTATTGTGAAGAATCTAGTGTTTCATTCTAAAACCAAGCACATTGAAATAAGGCACCATTTCATCAGAGATTCTTATGAGAAGAAGTTGATTCAAGTGATCAAGATTCACACAGACCACAATGTTGTAGATCTTCTCACAAAGGCTTTTGATGTTAGCGAGTTTAACTTTTGATTGACTAGGATTTAGATTCCCTTAAATCTCTGAAGTATTGTTTGAGGGGAGGTTAAATAAGATTGGATGAAAGGGAATGTATCATTAAGTAGAAGCGGGTGAAGGGTCAGGAAATCCCACTGAACCCCAATACACATCTACAATTGTATCACTATCTAATCTTGAACCAATCACTGTTCTATCACAATCTTAACCCAAAAAGACTCAAAAACCTAGGCAAGCCAAAAGGACCACTAAGATATCTCAGTCTAGTGGACCTATTCACTTGTTGCTGCAGGATGAGACTGTCTATAAGGAGTGGAAGACCAGAATGGGAATGGGCTACCACTACTGCTTCTAGAAGCAGAGGGGGACAGTGGTAACATAAATAGGACCCAATCCATGGCAACACTTAATGAGTCTTTTCCTCAGGGAACTAATTCAGGTAGTGGTCCTGGGTGCCAAGATACCATATTGGGGGGTGCAGAAGCTCAAATTGGTTTGAGGTGCATCTAAGCAGTCCAATGATCCACCTCTCTCAAGAGTCAACACACTTGGAAGTGGGGAGGACAACATGAAACTAAAGGAATTGATGGAATTTTGTACCAAAATTGTCTGGCAAGTTGTGTGATATAAAAACAGATAGAGTGAATTGGTGAGAAAAATAAATGAGAGATATAGTAAGCTGAAAAATAGAAAGAGAGCTTATGAGAATCACAATTGATGATGGAATGCATTTTTAGAAAGAAATTGGGGTTAATGCTGGTGTCTTAAAGTAGTTAATGCTGCTCAGCTTAAAACTTAATGCTGCTAAGCTTAAGTTAATGCTGTTAGGCTTAATTTACTACTGCCCGTATTAGTTTATGCTGCTAGGCATTCACTTACTACTGTTAGGCATAAGTTAATGCTGCCAGGCATAACTTCCTACTGCTGGGTTAGTTAATACTATTAGGCTTAACTTAATGCTGTCAGTTCAAGTTAATGCTGTTGAGGTTGAGTTCATAAATACTTCAATTAAGCGTTTCAATCACTCATTCATTCGATTTTACACCTTGTTATCCTCTCTAATCATAAACCTTAACTCAATTTCATCTGTATTCATCAAAAACCCTAACAATGTCGACCCTAAGTTTGCTGATGAAATACTCATAATTCGGTTGCATTTTTGGAGAGAAGAAAACTCGAAGAAAGTAATGGGTTTGAGGAAATTATTGATTTTCTAAATGCAAGTTCTGTCCAATATGCGTTAACGGTCAATCCAACCATTTATACTACCTGTATTGAACAGTTCTGGACATCTACTAAGGTCAAAACAGTTAATGGGAAATGACATATACAAGCCTTAGTATACAAGAAAAAGGTAATCATCTCTGAGACAAGTATAAGGAGTGATCTTAAGTTGGATGATGCTGAAGGAACTAATTGTCTACCCACTGCTACTATTTTTGCAGAATTGGAAAGAATATGGTATGAAAATCTTACTCAAAAGCTTACATTCTATAAAGCTTATTTCTCATCTCAATGGAAATTTCTCATCCATACCATATTGCAATGCCTTAGTGCTAAGACTACATCCTGGAATGAATTTAGTAGCACTATGGCATCTGTTATTATATGTCTTGCCATAAACCAAAAATTCAACATTTTTGACAATATGGTGAAGAACTTGGATGGTGGGGTAAAAATTCTCATGTATCTAAGATTTGTGGAAGTCTTCCTGGACAAACAAGTAGAGGGAATGTCCAAGCATAAAAGGGTTTGTGTTACACCTTCCCACACCAAGAAGGTGTTTGCTAACATAAACAGACCATGCAAGGGTTTTTCTGGAAGGGTTACACCACTATTCTCTACAATGATGGTTCAAGCTACAGAAGACATGTGTTGGGAATTATATTTGAGTTGATAAGACAAAACACGAATGAAACAAGATGGAAACAAAAGGACCAAAGTCGTCATTGTGGGGATTCTACAAGATGTAGAATGGAAAATAACGATTGTGGTTCAAAAAGAGGATAATGATGAAGAGATTAAAATTTGGTCAAAACTCATTAGTAAGTCTTTTAAATAGTTTCCATGCTAAAGCCATTGACCAAGATTTGGTCAAAAGAGTAAAGAGAAGAAATAAAAGATTTGGTCAAACTTATTAAAATCTTTTAAATAGTTTTTCATGTAACGCCTTTGACTCTTATGCTATAAAGGAGGTCTAGGCATTATTGTTTTAGTATCCAGAAAGTGTGATGTTCTCAAGAGATGTTCGACTAAACAAAACGTGTCTTTGTGTGTACATGTTTTAGTTTGTTAGCCCTTAGTTAGAAAGTTAGTAGATGTGATATAGACATCTATGTATTTATTTAGTTTAGTCTCAAGGATCATTTGATCTTGGGATTATAATGAATAGGAAAACTTGTGAAGTAACTCTGATTTTTGTTTTATAATTCAGCTGTGTAAGTTTATTAAATCATTGTTACTATTCTAGATGAGTTTAATAAAGTTTCTAATGGGGTCATAAAGGATCTCCACAATTGGTATCAGAGCCTCATGGCTCTCGATATCTAGGATTGTTCAAGGTTTTTGTTGGTGTCGACTTTATGAAGAAAAGATGTGTCGAAGTTTTTGTTCTGGAAGGTTTTTGGTTTAAATGTTCTTAAAAGTTTCAAAGGCTTGTATTTTGGATTATTTGTTCGAATTGGTTACGAAGAAGGTTGTTTATGGGAACCTATTTGAAAGTTGAAGTGGAAATTATTTGGGTTTTATGGTTTTATCATACCTTTTAGGAGGAGGTAACTTGTTCGTGCTTATAATGTTGTGACGAAGACTTGACAAATCTATCAAAGGTGTGTGATTTTCTTATGGTGCTCAATGCTCACATTTGCTATCACTTTAGATATGTGTCTCATAGATGAGGATTTTGTCAAAGTGATTGCGGATTCTACTTATATTTTGAATCTTGGTATGAGTTCGAGTCGCGTGGATAATCAAGATATAAGACACAAGTTTAGGTTGTTCTACTTCAGTACAAGTTCGTTATACTTAATTTTCTTCATCAGTAATTATTACATAGAGCCTACAGAATTAAAGATTCAAGAAATGGTTAACATATGGGTTTCAGGGGAAGCTTAATGTTAAAATGTTTAACCATTTACATGCTACATCGAGGTGAAGGTTTTTGCTACTACTAGTCATTATTACTACTGCTAGTGTGAGTGTCTACTACTCAAGTTCATTTTTCTTATTATGCTTAATGGTGGGTAATTTGAGGAGATAGAGGCTTGGATTGAGTGTTTATTGGTTCATGGTTTTGTGAAGATCGAAAAGTTGCATACTTTAGTCCCCGATTTGATGATAACAAAAAGGGGAAGAAGATTTGATGATTTGCAACTTGTAGATCCTTGGTAGCTTAAGGGGAAGTTTTCATTCGTATATTAACTTCAGGGGAAGTTCATGCTTATTTGGTTTTGTCATTATCAACTAGGGGAAGATTGTTGGGAATTATATTTGAGTTGATAAGACAAAACACGAATGAAACAAGATGGAAACAAAAGGACCAAAGTCGTCATTGTGGGATTCTACAAGATGTAGAAAGAAAAATAAAGATTTTGGTCAAAAAGAGAATAAAGATGAAGAGTTTAAAGATTCTTGGTCAAAACTCATTAATGTCATTTTAAATAGTTTTCCATGATAAAGCCTTTGACATGATTTGGTCAAAATGTAGATAAAGATGAGAAAATAAGATATGGTCAAACTTTATTAATATCTTTTAATATAGGTTTCCATGTAAAGCCTTGACTCCTTATGCTATAAAAGGAGGTCTAGGCATATTGTTTTAGTATCCAGAAAAGTGTGTGTTCTCAATGAGAGTCGACTAAAACAAAACGTGTATGTGTACACGTTTAGTTAGTTAGCATAGTTAGATAGTAGAGGTGTTGCTTCTACAAGTTCATCATGAGTTCTTGCTATGGGAATGATGTAACAGAGATGCAAAGTCTAGGTATAACACTAGATTGGCCTAATTGCTTCCTAGACACATTTACCCGCCTTGTGTCGTGAAAGGAGATGTGCTGAACAGAATCGGTTGTGATGGAGAGATTGATGACATGTTAAGAATTAGGTTGCTTACAGCTAGATTGGATAAAGAGATATTTACTTATGTGGCTTGGATTAGAGCTTTTAATATCAATGAACCAATTTATGCAGAGCTTTGCCATGAGTTTTATTCGACTTATGAATTTGACGAAGTTTGCGCTGACGATGAATTGCAAACTAAGAAGATCATCAAGTTCAGACTTGATGGACGTGCTCATAGTTTAACCTTGTTAGAGTTTGCTCGAAGGTTGGGACTATATCAAGCGGTTGAGCTTGAGGAGGAAGGTTTTAATATTTACTTTGAAAGAGGTTTACATAGTGATGAGCATTTTAACGCCCAAGATTATTGGTTAAGCATTAGTCGAGAGGAAAACCTTAGTTTATCTAGGAGTCATACTTCTACTATCAGCACCTAATTTTAAGGGTGATTCACAAGATGATTACTTATGTTTTGTGTCAAAGGACAACTGGGTATGACAAGGTTCAGAAAAATGATTTGTGGCTCTTAAGTATGTTTGATTCTAGACACCAAAATGGGTATGCGAATGTAGCTTGGTTGATTGCAAGATGGATGAAGAGGAAAGGAGCTGGCACTCAAAAGGAAAGTCAAATTTGCTATAGACAGTTTATCTCAAAGATTGCTAGGAAGTGCAGGGTGCTAACAGAGGATGTGGTAAGGAGTTTGAGCGGTCTGATTTACTGTAGAGATGATACAACAACACTTAGAGATTTGATCAACTTTGAGGGTAAGCTTATTCCCGAAGATCCACAGCCGGGTGTACCTAGAGTTGGTATTCCTAGACCTTCGAGAGCATGTATGCAGGATTTGTATGATAGGATGGGTTGGATGGAGATATGCCAAGAGGCGATAGAGCGGATAGAGTATAGACAGTCATATCACTAGGACAGGTACCAGGGAGTGTTTGAGCATATGGCTTGGTTTTATAGTGTTCCACTGCAGGGAGCCTACAACCCACCTGGTTATGCTCAATTGCAGCATGACCAGTATTATTAGCAGTACCCACCTCCGCCACCACAGTATCAGCAGCAGCAGTAGCAGGATCATGATGAGTATTGTCAAGACGACACGGGTTGGTTTTGTGACCACATGTTTCAGGTCACTTATGTTCTGAAAACAATTTCTCTAAAACAATTATTATTATTATTATTATTATTATTTGTGTGCGCAATATTTTTGTAACAGGAAAAAAAGAAGAAAAAGAAGGATGCAAGACAAAATGACGTGTACCAAAGATTCAGAATATCAATCACAATTGAAAAGTATTATTTAACTTTCTCATTTTATCTTTCTCTATAATATTTTCACATTGAGGACAATGCTCATATTAAGTATGGGGGGGGGAGATAAACTGGAAAAGTTAAAAAAAAGTTAAACAAAATTTTTTTTGAAAATAATATTTTATTGATCACATATAAGCAATCTGACTTGGGATTGTTAACATTACTAGCATATTTACACCACCCAGAAAAAATTGTGAGGATTAGATTTTAAGAATTCAAGTATCTATCCTTGATACCTAAGATGATTTTTATCTTTAGCTTTCTCGAGGTAAGGAGTGAGCAATTGCAAATATCGCATCCGTCGTTACGGCTATGTATGTGTAGTTTTGTCGCCTTTTCTGGAGCATTGGTATTGATTTAAAATCATATGAGTATGCCGGTGATTTGTAATTCTAGAACTTGTGCTTGAAATCTTTGTGAGACCGCAGTAGGAACGATTTCGCGTGTTATACACATTTTACTGATTAAGAGGTGATAAAAATATAAATATAAGTAAACAATAATTTTGTTCAAAAAGATTTCTAATAAAATCATCTGAAATACGAATTGAATGTTAGTATTGCTGTTTAAATAAAGTGCGAAGGTTGCAGACTTCTAAGTTCGTTTGAAGTAGTATGCTTATCCTAAGTATGGGGGGAAAGCAAGTTTCCCTCAAGATAAAGTGAAATAAGGCAAAAATGAAGCCATCGGTAAAAAAAAGAGAGAAAAAAGAGAATGATGAGAAGAAATAGTTGGTTACATTACGGATAAGGTGAATTATGATTTTATTACAAACCCTTTTTTAACAAATAATAAATAATATCACTAAATAAATTACCTCTTTTGATGTTTATGTTTGGTGCTTACGCCATGTCGGTGAAATTTAGTTTTTTGTACAAGCCTATGGTAATTTGAACATTTCATAACTGCGCGTATGAGTGACTTCCATTTACTATCCATTTTACTAAATTGACCGAGTGTGAAATGAATCCTATCTAAAAAATTTGTGAGTTGCTTTGTTGCGTTATCAATGCTTGTGATCATTAATTTGTTTTATTAAAACAAAATATCTTTCACTTTGATTGCTTCAGGGCAAGCAATAAGCTAAGTATGGGGGGATTTGATAACATTCCAAATATACATAAAATATCCCTCAAAAATACATGAAATATATATGTTAACGCATGAAATATTGCAAAGTTTGGTTGTTTGTTGTATAATATTCATTTCATGACCAAAAGAGAAGATAAGGACTAAACGTGCAAAGAAATCCCGTTAAATGCACTAACGGTCTTTATGAGAAGGATATAGAAGAGAATCTAAGGAAGAATTAATGAACGAAGCAAAAGTGCGGCGCACAATTCTTTTTGTGCGGCGTACTTCACAACGAAGTAAATGCAAATTAATTAAACACCAAGTGCGGCGCACAATTCTCAAGTACGGCGCACTTTACCTTTAGTTACTCAAAAATCATAATGATTGCCATTATTGAGCAACCCTTGAGTTGCCATCTTTTCCCCACTAATGTCCCAAGCTTGGCTATAAAAGGAGGATGAAATTTGCATCTAAAATCATCTCATTCTTCATCTCTAATCATCTACAAGACACATATCTCATCGTTGATTAAGAATAGTGGTTAAGAAAGTTGTTCTAGTAGAATTGTTAAAGAATCACCTTGTTCTTCATCATATTCTGGGTTATAATCGAAGGAAGTTGTTGTTTGATCTCAGAAGCTTATGTTAAGAAGTTTTTATCGTGGTTATAGTTGAATTTCCAAGTCGTTATAATATATTTCTAAGGAAAGTTCTTGTAGTAGTGAACTAATTTTCTATTGAGTTTGGTATAAACACGTTTCCCTACTTTTATATTATGAATTCTGAATTGCTCATGTTTGTTATGTGTTTTGAATTGATGAATATGGAGTAGTTTAACATGTTTGTTTGGGGATCATGAGGGAATTATGGATTAAACTTGGATAAACTAGAGAATTTTAGAAATTATCAATATGAACTTGATGTTTTTACACATGGACTTATTAATCATCATTTGATCATCATACTAGTCTGGATATAAGTCGAAATACTCCTGTTATATGTTTGATTTCCAAGTTGTTTATATTTGACAACTAGATGTTAGCTTTGTGAGGATTGGCTAACAAAATGATCATTAACCAATGGTAAAAGGGTTTAACGCTTAACCTCATATCTAACGAACTTGGTTAAGAAAGTCCATATTCTTATTTTCCAAACTTGAATCAAACTTAAAGCATTTTTGTAATCAAAAGTAAAGGCCGAAAGGATTTTTGATTATAATAAATAGATAATCGTTTTAGTAAACTACCCGTTTCTTTAATTGATTATACTTTAATTCTTGAACCCGTTATCCATCCAAGTTTATCCATATTTGTTCTCGTTCCCCGAAACAAACATCATTTTATATCTTGAATTTCAATCATTATTTATTAGATCGTGACAGTCTATAGATATACCCTTTCGTAATATAATCGACATTTTCTAAGAATACCCAATCCCGTGAAACGACCTGGTCTTACCCTAGACCTGTACTATAAATGGGGGTTTATACTTTACCCATGTGTTAGTTGGACGTTGGATAAAACTAGTATTATAAATTTAAATCTTTAATAACACATCAAAGTTTTTGGCATTGTTTCCCGGGATTGATTACATTCTTGAATTAGTCATTTTTATATTACAAACCAAAATTTTCAAAATCGCTATACAGTTTTCTGGCAAACTAAACCCATTTTACTAACGTCTCAATCCCGTTGAGGGGGATATAATGAGCTAAAAGTAGTAGCGGGTTCCAAGCATACAACAACATACATATCAAGTTCAAGTTTAACACGTTTTCCAAGTTCAAATCAAGTTCAAGTATGCTCGAAAGTTTAACACATAAAAGTATGAGCATAGCAAATTAAATATAACACATCATGCTTTCCACCCCAAAATTGATTAAAACGGTAAAAGAGGGGTTGTGAGAAACTCACCTTAAAAGTTAGAATGATAATAGGACTTCTCGGCAAACCACACTAACTAGGCAACCCAAACGAATATGCAACCTTCTACTCGCAACCTATGGCAAGTAAATATACCTAATTAGATCCTATACGATATGCTCGTACAATATTAAGGTTCATTTGTTAATTATTGTGTTCACATTCGATTTAAAAGACACTTTTATCACAAAGCACAATATCTACAAATTTACCCCGAATTTCCCATCACTTTAAGCATTTTTTTGACCAAGTTAACCAAAGTTTCTAGTCAAGCTACTGCTCCAGGTCAAAATTACATGTTTTAGGTGTGTCCATAAATTTTTCTAAAATTTATTAAGGACTTATACCCGACCATTTATACGCGACTCCAAAAATGGCAAAATCTGGACATATAAAAGTATTTTAATGATCAGAGGGTCTAAATCAAGGTTATATGAGTTAGGCAAATGGGAGACTCTAAATAACCTTTACAAGTGTCTCCCATATCAGTTTCAATGATAGATTCATCATGGTTTATGATTTATCGTCATTTTAGTACAAGGGTTGAGAAGAGATTTTCGGGCAGATTTGATACCTTTCACCATTTTGCAACTTTCACTAACCAAATGACCTCATATTTTTACAAAGCTTAAATTTCTGGAAACTAGACTCAATGTAATTTATTTTAGGCTCTAGAATCATGTCAAAACATTTATTTATCATCAACTTATGCTCCATTCAATATGACCTAAAGATGAAATAGGGGCTGATTGAAAAATAACTTTAACTAAAACAAGTCAAAGCACTAACCCAATAATGCGAAAATGACCCAATCAACTCCTAAAATCATTTTATATATGTCCTAGCATCATTCTTATTCAATGATCTAAGTAATAACTTAATTCAAAAACCCTCTTTCATGCATGAACTTAAAAGTGCATAAAATGACCAAAAAGAGAGTTTTGAGTGTAAGATCCGACACAAGTCGTCTTGCACCACGAAAATACCTTTAGAAATATTGGATGAGATATGAAAAATGACTTGAGGGCTGAGCTAAATGAGTTCCTTGATGGTGGTATTTTAAAGATTTATTGATAAAACTTTTGATGTACAAGTATTTAGATGATCTTTTGGAGCATGTTTCTTGTGTTTTCTTGAAAATCTAGCAAAAATTGAATGTGTTATTGGTAGTTCTTCTTTTACTCCGGTTTTAGGAGGAGAAAACAAGATAAAGCACTAGTTTTGTGTGTATAAAATAAATAAGAAATGAATTATGAGTTTTATATATGATTTGTATAAGGAGGACAAGTGTTATGCAAGGTGTACAAGTGTTAATCATGAACTAACAAGTGTAAGGTGAGGTGTTATGGTGTAGGTAGGAGGTGGAGAGTTATGTTTATTTTTTTTAAATTGTGTTAGGTGTATGTAGTGGGTATTAATAGTAAGTAGAATGTTGTATAGTGTACGCGTTTGGTAACTACGTAAAGTGACATAATAACATAACTTTTTAAAATAATTTTGCAAGTTAGCTAAATTATCTTTTCCTATGTGTCTTGACATTGTTCTAACATTACTTGAGCATATCGTTGGTCATTAGGACCGTAAATAGGATCATTAGGTCAAATGTGCGTTCATATAACTAGGGTTCCTAGGAAAATAAGCTTTAAACGATAAAAATAGTATGACCACTTAAAAGTGACTCCACAAATAATCAAAAGAGTTAATTATCATACGTTTGCATTTGGTCACTGACCTCAAAATTAACGGATGTCATAGTTTTTCCCCGTTAAAGGGAATTTCGTCCCGAAATTTAATTTGCTCGTCCTAAGCCGTAGCACTCGCGAACAGTTGCGGATACTTACGCTTCATCTCGTCTTCTCGTTCCCAAGTAAATTCTGGTCCTCGTCAGGAGTTCAAACAAACTTTTACAATATGAATCCAACTTCGTTTAATCTTCTTAACCTCACGCTCCATAATTTCAATAGGTTCTTCAACAAAACGTAGTTTGTCGTCGATATTGATTTCTTCTAGCGGTACGTGCAAGTTTAAGTCGGCCAGGCATTTCTTCAGGTTCGACACGTGGAACGTGTCATGGATGCCTACAAGTTCTTATGGTAGACGCAATCGATAAGCAACAGGACCCACTCGCTCGACAACCTTGAACGGTCCTACATATCTCGGTGAAAGCTTGCTTCTCTTACCGAAACGTACCACGCCTTTCCAAGGAGACACTTTGAGTAGTACTTTATCACCGACACTGAACTCTAACGGATTTCGTCAATTGTCAGCATAGCTCTTCTGGCGATCTCGTGTGGCTTTTAATCTTTCCTTGATTTGAACAATCTTGTCGGTGGTCTCTTAGATAATTTTTGGTCCAGATAGCTTGCTTTCTCTTACTTCTGCCCAAGCTATGGGCGTTCGACATTTCTTCCCATACAATGCTTTAAATGGGGCATATTTCACGCTCGAGTGGTAACTGTTGTTGCATGAAAATTCTACTAACAGTAGATGAGTATCCTAGTTTCCACCAAAATCAATTACACAAGCTCTAAGCATGTCTTCTAATGTTTGAATGGTACGCTTACTTTGGCCATCGGTAACATGGTTATGAAGTCCATTGTGATATTCTCCTATTTCCACTCAGGAATCTCTGGCTGTTGAAGTAATCCCGAGGGTTTTTGGTTTTTGGTGTTCTGCTTTAACTGTATAATAAGTCAAGAGCTTATTTGGAAATAAGCTAGAAAAAGAAAATAAGAAAATTAGAGGATTAGAGAAAGAAAATAAGCATTAAGTGATGCCAACCTTCATCTTCATTAATAATAAACATCTAATACAATAAGCTAAAAAGCTTTTACATAAAATAAGCCTAAACAAACACTACTCCTACACTAATAAGCCTATAACTTATATGTGAAAAATGAAAAGAAAAGAAAGATATGATGAGATTTGGCGTAAGAATGGGATCCATTTATAGCCCAAGGGCTAGGGGTATTATATTCACTTCACTCGTCCACCAGCTCACAACATTTAATATCAGCCAATCATTTGGTATCTACAAGACTCGGATCCAACAACAGCCAATCATTATCAACCAATCATTAATCCTTTCTAGAAGCCTCAGGATCCAACACACTAACAGCTGCCATTTTTGTCCTCTTGTACACGTGTCGCGCCCGGATTGGTCAGCCGCTACTCCAATCATTAGCAGCTAAAGCCACCTTATACATGCAAACCAATCATTCGCCATCGCCACGTGGTAGGCTGTCATTTGACAGCTACCACTGGCGTGTCAAATGGGGGTCTACGTGGCGTCCACGTGTCAGCCACGTGTCATCCACGTGGCATTGACGTAGTAATATGTAAAACTGGCCTAAGCCATAATCGAACTCGAGACCTCTTTGATAGATGCATAAGCGGTATCCTCCTTGCCAGCTGAGCTAGGCAATGCATCTATAATATATATGCAAAATTTATTATTTAAGGGCTATTTGAGCTGGGCCGATTCATTTAATAAGAAAGGGTTAAAATAGATATTGACTGGTCCATAAAAGATTATCTGGACCGGTTCAAAAGGTGAGGAAGGTACCGATGGATTCGTAATTTCGTGCCCTTTCCAATGGAGTGCTCATGGAATTTTTGTGACCCCATTTAAACCTCGATAAACATGAAAACGTTGTCGAAACTCATCTAAAAATCACCATGTTTGCTTTGTTTTCAATAATTTATACCTGCAAGACATAATTACACATACCAAACATATTTCCAATATAATTACTCTTATTCTATGGTTATTAGTCTGTTTTAGAGTGTTTTCCTATATAAAAATGATGTGTGTTTAAGCACACATCAATAGTTTATGGCAATTTTTTGGACAGTAGGTATCGGTTTGAATAACCGTGGGCTTGAAAAATAGAAAGTAATCTTAAATACCTTCACGTGGATATAAAATTCATTAAAATCGGACTTAAAACGAATGAGTTATGAGCAAATGAATATTGAGTAAAAACTAGTCATTTTTCAGAAAAACTGTTTTAATAAATAAGCTTGCTGACCAGAATCTTTAGTTATGTTTTTGACCCATTTCTGGTCCGAGCCGAGGGAAACTGTTGATCCCAACTTAAGATCGATTCCTTAGCTTGTAAAGGTTACGTTACTTTGGATAAATCCAAAACAACTATGGTAGAAACTTTGTGAATACTAAAAAGTATGCCGAATCTACTCTTTAATACTTAGAAGAATATTAATATAACACCCCGTGTTTTAGGGCCATTGTACGTTGTCAATAAATTCACTATTTATTTTTAGTATTGTACGCGTTTGCTTTTAAATCATAATCGTTAAGTTAAATCGCGTAAGCTAAAAATTATTGTTCAATGTAAACGGGCATCAAACAATTAAATGTTTACATCAAGCAAGTGTTAAGTAATTATTTTGAGGATAATTATTAACTTTGTTCATTTTATTCTTATTGGTTACGTAAAGTGTTTACGTTTCGCGATAAAATACGTTTAGGCATACCCGAAACCACCAAAACTTTTCTACGCTTGTACCCAATACCCAAAATTTACAAAATATCATCACCTATATACATATATGGCCGGATTTGGTGGATAAAGACCAAGAAAAATATCTAGATTTCTTGCAACTTGATTATGTACAACACATCTCATTAAAACATAAGACTTTTACAAGTAAAAGACCAAGGACTCTTTTTTTTCCTTACTTGCCCTAATAGTACTTGACCAACTATCCCTAGAAATCCTTTTGATGTCTTTGACTTAGTCTTTGAAGTATATAAGGCATCAACTAGCAAGATAAACATACACATCTCATTTTCATAGTGAAAACTTCACCATTTCCTCTCTTTCTTTTGCTCTATCCCACGGCAACAATCAAAACCCTTACAAAATCCATACAAAATTTATCTTCAACATTTACAAGCACTCCTACAACATATCTAAGATATCCCAAGGTGATTAGAAGGTTTGGTTTGGGGTTTACAAGTGTTAAGCAAAGGAAAAGCAAGATTAGGGTTTCATTTGGTTTTAGGGTTTTCAAGTGTTGAAAGCTAGGGTTTGTTTGCTAAACAAGGGTTTAGATCATATTGTTCATCATCCTACTTCATATTAAGGTTACCTAAAACTCTTAATCTCTTTACTTTCATGATTTTATGCATATATAATGTTTGTGTAGTTAATCACCATCTAAGGAACATAATGAGATATAAAATGGTTTTTATTCTTGTTTATGGTTTTGGTAAACTTTGTCATATGATATATGGATGTTATGGATCATGTTATAAAGCAAGTATATACACTATATGAGTGTTGGTTAAGTTATATAAAGCATATATAAGTAAAAGTATAAAAAGTTACTTATAAATGTTCATGAACAAATGAGTATGTAAACTTGATATTCTTGTGATTCTTGGACAATATATGGACTAATCATGGACTAGAGACCCTAAGGATGTAAGACATGTGATATTGAAGGTTGTAATGGACTTGTAACAAGTGTACTAAACTAAAAGTTATAAAATCAAGGTTTAAACATACTTTTAGCAAAATGACCAAAGTGGTCTGATCAAAACTCAAAAATAAAGTAATTATTTTATATTTTTATAAAATACTACAACTCATGAGGATTCGAAAAAGGTAAGAAACTTGAAAAAACGATTTATAACGAAGGAGATACGCTAATTTTAAGTTATACGTTAATTAAACGCGCTTTTAAAAGAAATTTTATAAAAACTCTTTAAGTTTTACTTCTGATATATAAAAATGATTATTTTTATCAGATAGTACATATTTTTAGGATTCCAAAACATTAAGAATCGTAATTTTTAGATCAATAACGAAGGAGTTATGAATTACGCAAGTTTACGATAATAAATACTTTTATAAAACTAATTTTATAAAAGTTACTGTTCACATCCGACCGAAATCAAAAACGATCCTCGTGACCGGATCGACTAACCCGATCCCCAACTCACTTCTGCTCCGCCAGCCGCCACCTCTACACCGACACACCACCATCTTACCTAATCATCACCATAACACCACCACCATTCCCACCCCCCGTCACAGCACAACCCACTGCCATCAGCCACGCACCTATTGACAGCCAATGGGTCTGTGGGTAATTAAATATGGCACCCGGGATTGTCGTTGTTTTGTTTATTACATCAAGAAAAAGTTGCATTGGTTTTTGTTCTCCAACCCACTAAGGGTGGCCGTGTTGTGGTGGGCCGCCACCACCAAAGGGGTGATTGCGTTAATGTCTCTGGGCACCGGACACCGAGGGTGCGTCTGGTCCGGGTTGAAGCCACCACGACCCACAAGGGTGCGTGGGGTGTCGGGTCAAACCACCAACGGGTGCGTTTGTTTGTTTTCACAAATTAGGGTGTGTTGGTTAGTGGTAATAGCAAGAAAAGGGTGAAGTGGCTTTAATAACCATATAGAGGTGTTTGTTTATGGGTTTTGGCAGCGAGTAGGGTGCATTTGGATATGGGTTTAACACAAAAGGGGCGTTTGGATTTGTTATAGTCGAATAAGGGTGCGTTTGGTTGTTGACAGCCGCACAAGTGGGTGCCTTTGGTTGATGTAGAGACAACAAGGGTTCGTTTGGTTTTTTTTCTAGATTATAGGGTGCGTTGGGTTGTGGGATTCAGCCAACAAGGGTGCGTTGGGCTCTATGGCAGCCACCACCACAAGGGTGGGTTTGGTTTGATGTCTGCACCGAAAGGGGTGCGTTGGGTTTGGGATAACACCACAAGGATGGTTGTTTCGGTGGGCAGCAGGCAACCAAGCCGAGGAGTTGTTTTGGCAGCGGAGAGTCAAACAACAAGGTGGCGGGTGGTTTTTTAACAAAACAAGTAGGGTGCGTTTGGCTGTCAAAACAGCCAAGGGTGTGTTTGGGACAAAAGCGGGCCACATAAGGGCATTGTTTGGGTTTGGCTGTCAACAGCCCGGGGTAACGTTTGGTTTTTTGGTTTGCAACGAAAATGGGTGCGTTTGTTATTGTGACACCGAAACGGGTGCGTTTGATTGTGTTGACACCGAAAAAGGGTGCGTTTAATTTAAAAGTATTCGATTATTTCGTTTAAATTATCGATAAAATGTATATGTGATGAAATCTGTTTAAACTTGCGACGTCTAAGTAAAATGTGATATTAATATTTAAAACGGGATTGATAATAATGTATAAGCGATACTAGATATAGTTTAGACGAGTTTTGAACTAAAAACGGACTTTGGCGCGTTTTGTAACGAATAATTAAGAGCAGAAAATGGAACACGTGATTCGGAGTTCGAGATGTTGAAAAGTTAGACTTTGGTTTACAAAATATAACAAATTATATTTTGACGAACGTTTTGATATAAAACGGGACTTTTAACTCCCAATAACGAAGAAACTGGAGTGAAATCGGAACATACACTTTAATAGAAAATAAGTTATATTTTAATATATTAAATCTGACAGATCTATTAATTAAACGATTTGAGCACTTTCGAGTCCGTTTCAGCCTTCCGGCGAAACACGAAAGTTGTTCGTAATGACGTTTTACTTTGCCGCGAGGATTGTCTGTTTTAAAAATTAAGACATAGCGGGTCAAAACTAAAGGTCGGTTGATCTATTATTTCAATTAATTATATTTAAGACCATTGTTCGGTCCTAAAAACGAAGAGTCTAAAAATAGTAACTTTCGATAAATATTCGACATAAGCTATGATTGGACGGAAAATAGTATATATTCATATAATATACTAAGGGTTAAGGTTTAAAGACGCGCAAGTGGATTTCTCATCACATGTATATATGTATGTATACATATTAAAATATGTATGATTTCGTCGTTACGATGTACGCATCGTTGATCGTATTTAATACGTGTATTATAATAGAGCGACATAATTATAGGTCGTGGCCGAGATCGTTGCAGATTCGGTTGTGATTTATTTGGATTATTTGATCGTGGTCTTTGATCAAGGTGAGTTTATAGCTCCCCTGTTTTTACTCGTTTTACATATATTTGGGGTGAGAACATGCTTGTTTGCAAATGCATTTACATGGTTGATTACAAATTGGTTTACATACTTATTTGCATAGCTCGCTATGGGATACATTATTTGACTTCATTTTTGGTCACAAATACATACTTTACATTTGAAATGATTACGGATTAGCTTAGGCGGATTGAACTGATAACAACAAAATTACTGCCCGGGTGTTCTTGGAGGGGACACCGGTAACGGGAGGGGAACACATTATTTTAAATCACTGCCCGGGTGTTCTTGGAGGGGACACCTGTGATGGGTACATACAAGTCTACGTCACAGCGTCATGAACTGTAAATCACTTGGAGGGTGAGCGCGAATGTTATATAAATAGATCTATATTTGGGATTGATAAATCCCACGTTCGGGTGATTGTCGCTATCACTTGGCAAACGAACGATATAGCATGTTGTCTGCGCGCATGTTATAAATAGATCTATTCGGCGATTGACAACCCCGTTCGGTGAATTTAGCTATCACTCGTAAACGAACTTATAACCATGCCGGATCACGTTGGGGACTAACAGGGGCCCCCAACAAATACATAATAATTCTTACTGTTATATTTGTGCATCAGTTTCATGAGCTTAGAGTAATCGTAATCATTGTTTTATACTCACATGGATATTTACGTTGCCTTGAATAAAGTGGCAATACATACTTGAAACATTTTGGTGACATTAAATTGGTCATGCATTCTTTATAAATCTTTGGGATAAGATTGGTACTTTTGGTGACATAAAATGTGTCGTGCATTCTTTATAAATCTTTGGGATTTTTACATGGTACTATGATGATACAGTGGACAAATACATTCATTTGAAACTTACATTCATATTTAAACTAATCTATGAACTCACCAACTTTAATGTTGACACTTTTAAGCATGTTTTTCTCAGGTGATATAGATGCTTGGATTATTTGATGTGCATTGGAGTCTTTACATTCAAGTTTTTTATGGTGATGCAATTATGGGACAACTATTATTTTGATTTTAGAAAATCAACGAGATTGTTTTACAAACGACACTTTTAGAGGTCGTTCTCTTGTATCTAGCGCTGTGTATTATGAAGTAGCACCCCAAGTGGTATTCCGCTGCGTTGTTGTGATTTTTGGGGGTGTTACAGTTTATTTGCTAAACAAGGGTTTAGATCACATTTTTCATCATTCTACTTCATATTAAGGTTACCTAAAACTCTTAATCTCTTTACTTTTGTGATTTCATGCATATATAATGTTTGTGTAGCTAATCACCATCTAAGGAACATAATGAGATATAAAATGATTTTTATTCTATTTATGGTTTTGGTAAACTTTATCATATGATATATGGATGTTATGTATCATGTTATAAAGTAAGTATGTACACTATATGAGTATTGGTTAAGTTATATAAAGCTTATATAAGTAAAAGATATAAAAAGTTACTTATAAATGTTCATGAACAAATGAGTATGTAAACTTGTTGTTCTTGTGATTCTTGGAAAATATATGGACTAATTATGGACTAGAGACCCTAAGAATGTAATACATGTGATATTGAAGGTTGTAATGGACTTGTAACAAGTGTACAAAACTAAACGTTATAAAAACAACTTTAAACACATTTTAAGAAAATGATCAAAAAGGGGCTGTTAAAATTCGAAATATAAAGTATCCATTTTATATTTTTTATAAAATACTACATCTCATGAGGATTCCAAAAAGGTAAGAAATTCGAAAAACCAATTTATAACGAAGGAGATACGTAATTTACAAGTTATGCGATAATAAACGCGTTTATAAAAGAAATTTTATAAAAACAAGTTACAAACTACTTCTGATATATAAGATTGGTTATTTTTCTCAAATATTACATAATTTTAGGATTCTAAAACAATAAGAATCATAATTTTTGGATTAATAACGAAGGAGTTTTGGACTTTTCACGTTTACGACAATAAATACTTTTATAAAACTAATTTTATAAAAGTTACAGTTCACATTAGTAAAATAAATTTTGAAAACATCATTAATTAGATAGGACTTTCAATTACAAAGACGGGCTCGAAAGAATCACTAAAACGGACTTAAAACGAATAAGATACGACATTTACGGGTTTTACGATAACTAAATTTATAAAAATAAATTTATAAACTGTCAATAACAGTAAAAACCACTGTTCACCAGGGGACTAAAAATATGAAAATTTAATTTTTTTGATAACTCGTCTTAATATGAAAGACAAAAGCGTGGACATAAGAAACAGGCTTAAAATGATAAAGTTACGTCGTTTTTACTAATGAAATATTTATAAACGTTTTAACTTTATAAATACAATTTCACAAATGAAATTAGATGGTGATGTAGCTATATAGAATTATATATGGTATTATTTATTCAAAGTGCTTAGTACTCATACGGCTTATATTTAATTAGGTTGCATTCGGCGTTTATCTGACGCATTTTTTGTGATATACTTGATATTCATTTACTCAAGGTGAGTTCATAGCCCCACATTTTTCATTTTAATGATTTACAAGTTTTGGGGTGAGAAACATATGCATGTTTTACAATTGGACGCAAGTGGACATTTCACATTTACGATTACGTGTTTGCCTAAGTAGCGATAACCCTCTGAGCCCATTATCATGAACTGTCAATTACTGTTGTGAGCGCGAATGTTATAAATAGATCTATTTGGGATTGACATCCCCGTTCGGGTGAGTCATGCTCACTGTGCCGGTTTGCCGGACAACGAACGTATACCATGTCGGACATAGGATGTTGCGGGTTAGAACATCATCACGGGCAATGTTGGCAATTTATATTGCAATTCATACATGTCGAGCTTCAGTGTCATGAGCTTAGGAAAACGTAATTACATTTTATGATGTTTGCATTTGTTGCATTATCATGGGAGAATCTTGCGGTCCTACATTATGCATTTTATAAACCTATGAATTCACTCAACAATATGTTGACGTTTTAAGCAATGTTTTCTCAGGAGATCAGTAAGGTACAAGACAAGGGATACATTGGTGGTCGTTATTTTGGAAGTCATGCATTAAAGATTTGGTTGCATTACATTTTGGGAAACATTTGTTATGAACTAGAATCTTTGTAATATGTACTTTGAACAAGTGAAGCTTCGGGCTTTTGTAACAAATACTTTGCTAAATCCAATGTATCGGTTTTAAACAACTTTTTGGTCGTTCTTATATATATCTTGTGTTATTGATCTATGAAGTATCACCCCCAACCCATATTCCGCTGCGACCCAATTTGGGGGTGTTACAAATTGGTATCAAGAGCCAAGGTTATAGAGAACCAGGTCAAATGTTTTTGCTGGACTATAACCGTTTTCAAACATTGCATTCATACAAAGGGATTTTCATAAGACATACATACATACACTACTTGTTGCATCAGTTGACTAGATGCATTCATGATTGATATACATGTTATGTGAGTCTTATATTAATACTTATATAAGCTACTTTTGATTTTCAAATATTGTCATGTCGGATTCAGAGGATTCCACAGTCACATACACGGAGGTATCCAGTCCATTTTGAGGAGTTGTCAAATATTAGATCACCAAGAGTCGATGGACTGTCCGTGATGCCAGAGGACCCATATGCCTACGTGGTGGCCCCTTTTCAGGCACCACCATCTCCTAACTATGTGTCTGGCCCGAAGGAGCCAGAGCAAGCACCACCTTCACCTGTCTATGTACCATATGTACCTGAGCTGGTATACCCGGAGTTCATGCCACTTGAGGATGAGGTGTTTCTAGCAGAGGAGCAGCCACTACCTGCTGCTGTCTCACCTACTGCCGACTCACCAGGATACATTGCAGACTCAACTCCTAAGGAGGATCCTGAGGAGGACCCCACTGATTATCCTGATGACAAAGAAGATGATGAGATAATGATGAGTCATCCGATGATGACGAGGATGATGATGATGATGTTGAGGAGGACGAGGACGATGAGGAGGAGAAGGAGGAGCACCTAGCTCCTGCCGACTCTACAGGTGTTGCTTCGCTGTGTTACGCTAAGATGTCTTGTCCGAAGCTAGACACAAGCCCATATCACTTCCTTCAGATACAGAGGTTGCTAGACTTCTTGCTATACCTACTCCACTACCATCACCACTCTCTCCATTGTCATCACCACTACCCCCGATACTATCACCACTACCTCAGATAGTATCACCACCATTGCCTGTATCACCTCCACTACTATTTGCTAGCCCTACTTATCCTCTAGGATATAGAGCTGATATGATCCGGCTGAGAGCCCAGACACCATCCACTTCTCATTCATTACCACCACCTCCATTAGGGACACCACCACTCCTACCCATACCAGCACCTACATCATTACCACCTTTGCTGCTACCCTCTACTGACCATAGAGCGGACAGACCCAAGGTTTGTTTACCACCTCGAAAGAGGTTATGTATTGCTCTTGGTCCTAGGTACGAGGTCAGAGAGAGCTCATCTGCTTCTGCTACTAGACCGACTGGAGGTTTTAGGGCAGACTACAGTTTTATTACCACTTTAGATAGGGAGATTAGACGAGATCTAGAGAGAGAGGTTGGTTATGGGATTACAGACACTTAGGATGAGATGATTGAGGGCATGCTAGGGGCACCAGTGACTGATAAGACAAAGTTAGGTCGGAGGATGACCGATTTTGTTACTACTGTCAGACAGGACACTGATGAGATTTATAAGAGACTGGATGAGGCACAAGATGATAGATCATTGATGAGCGCTCAGCTCAACATGCTGCGTAAAGATAGATGCGCCCATGCCTACACTGCTTTACTTATAGAGAGAGAGGCCAAACTTTCTCGTGAGGCCTGAAGACGGTCTATGGATGTTAGTGACATTGCACGTTATGAGGTTATGGCATTGCGTACTACAATGTTAGCTCAGTAGGTAGAGATTGGGGCTTTACGGACAGCTGAACGCACGCAACATGCTCAGCTTATGGAGACACTAGAGACTGGGAGTTCAATTGCAACACAGGTAACCTGCACTCCAGAGACAACATGGAAACCCCCGCTAGAGTCCAGTACACCCAAGATACCAGAGGAGGCCTGGTAGTTCTCTTAGTTTGTACCAGTGTTAGCATATTTTTTATAACAGCCACTAAGTATTACGGGTTAACTCCCGGCTAGTAAGGCTTTAGGTTGTTATTTTCATTTTGTAACCTAATCGTAGTGATCATTTTGTATCTGAATCGATCATGTATGTTTCTAGATTATATATGTAAGGGATGTATTATATCATGTCTGTAATCGAATTTATTATGAATGAATGTCGATTTAGCTATATCATTGTTGATTGCAATTCAGTTTTGTATTTCACTGTGTGATGTGATCTCACTTTATTTATTGTGCATATGTCATGTCATGGTTATGATTTCATGAAATCTAACGGGTATTATATTTTCTAGTGATTTAAGGAAAATGGCACCAAAAAGAACCACAAGATCAACATCAGCCACATAAATAACCCTCACCACATCTGTCACCAATTCCTAGCTTAAGGCATTGATCGACCAAGGCGTTGCTGCCGCATTAGCAGCACGTGATGCTGACAGAAGCATGAATGACGATGACAGCCATAATTCGGGAACGGGTGTCAGAAGGACTGAACGCGTTGCTCGAGAGTGTAGTTACCAAGACTTCATGAAGTGCCAACCCTTATTTTTCAAAGGCACTGAAGGAGTTGTCGAATTAACCCAGTGGTTTGAATGGATGGAAATTGTGTTCCGCATAAGTAACTGTTCGGTGGAAAACCAAATCAAGTTTTCCACATGTACTCTGCTTGGGGTTGCTCTAACGTGGTGGAACTCATACTTTAGGACTGCTGGTCATGACGTTGCATATACAATGACTTGGACTGACCTGAAAAGGAAAATGACTGACAAGTACTGCCCAAGGGGCGAGATTAAGAAACTCGAGGCCGAGTTGTGGAATCTGAAAGTAAAGGGTACTGATGTGCTAGGCTATAATCAACGTTTCCAAGAACTGGCATTGCTGTGTTTCAGGATGTTTCTTGAAAAGTCTAATAAGATTGAAAGATATGTTGGTGGTTTGCCCGACATGATTCACGGAAGCGTTGTGGCATCAAAATTGAAAACCATGTAGGAGGCTATTGAAATGGCAACTTAACTGATGGATAAGAAGATCAACACTATTGCTGAAAGGCAGGCTGAGAACAAGAGGAAGTTTGATGACACTTCCAGAAACAATCAGAACCAATAACAACGACAAGAAAACAAGAGGCAAAACACAAGCAGGGCTTACACTGCGGGATCTGGTGAGAAGAAAGCATACGGGGGATCAAAACCCCTATGCGCTAAATACAATTATCACCATGATGGCCCATGTGCTCCCAAATGCCACAAGTGCAACTGAGTTGGCCATCTGGCCTATGACTGTAGGAGTACTGCCAATGCCAACACTGCTAACAACCAGAGGGGCACTAGGGCATGCTAGAAGCCTACTTGCTATGAATGTGGAGCCCAGGGACATTTCAAGGAAAAACAACAACCGTGGTGACCAAGGTGGAAATGGCAATGCTCCAGCAAAAGTGTATACGACAGGCCATATAGGGACAAACCCAGACTCAAACGTCGTTATGGGTACGTTCCTTCTAAATAACCGTTATGTTTCTATCTTATTTGATACTAGTGCCGATAGAAGCTTTGTGTCTACTGCATTTAGCTCCTAAATTGATATCACACCAACTGCATTAGATCATTTTTACGATGTCGAACTAGCCGACGGGAGAATAATTGGGTTAAACACTATCATCTGGGGTTGTACATTAAACCTCTTAAACCACCCATTCAACATAGACCTAATGCCTATAGAACTTGGTAGTTTTGATACTATACTTGGTATGGATTTGTTAGCGAAGTACCAAGCGATCATTGTGTGTGTCGAGAAGATCGTTCGCATCCCCTAGGGAAATGAAACCTTAATTGTTCATGGTGACGGAAGCAACCGGGGAAACGAGACTCGTTTAAACACCATCTCGTGCACCAAAACTCAGAAATATTTGCTAAAAGGATGTCAAGTCTTTCTGGCACATGTTACCACGAAGAAGGCGGAAGACAAGTCGGAGGAAAAGCGACTTGAGGATGTACCGATAGTTCGATATTTTCCTGACGTATTCCCTGAGGACTTTCCGGGTCTTCCTTTGACTCGACAAGTGGAATTTCAAATCGATTTGATACCTGGTGTTACACTATAGTACGGGCACCTTATTGATTGGCACCTTCCGAAATGAAAGAGTTGTCAAAGCAACTGAAAGAGCTTTCCAACAAAGGATTCATAAGACCCAGTTCCTCACCCTGGGAGTACCGATCTTGTTTGTCAAGAAGAAGGATGGATCATTTCGAATGTGCATCGACTATCGGGAATTAACCAAGCTGACAATGAAGAATCGTTATCTACTCCCAAGGATCGATGATTTATTTGATCAACTACAAGGATCCAATGTTTATTTCAAGATAGACTTGCGATCAGGTTATCACCAGCTTTGAGTATAAGAAGAGGATATTCTAAAAACGGCATTCAAAACTTGGTATGGTCATTATGAGTTCCAAGTTATGCCATTTGGCTTGACAAACGCACCAGTGGTATTTATGGATCTCATGAACCGCGTGTGCAAGCCATTTTTGGATAAATTTGTGATCGTCTTTATTGACAACATCCTCATCTACTAAAAGAACAAGAAGGAACATGAAGAGCATCTTAAGTCAATCCTGGAATTGCTTAAGAAAGAGGAGTTGTATGCTAAATTCTCCAAATGTGAATTTTTGATTCCCAAGGTGCAATTTCTCGGTCACGTGATTAATTGTCAAGGCATTCACGTGGACCCCGCCAAGATCAAATCCATTAAAGATTGGGCATCTCCTATGTCACCAATGGAGATTCATCAAATTTTAGGTCTTGCTGGGTATTATCAAAGATTCATTGAAGGATTTTCGAAGATTGCCAAACTAATGACCAAGCTAACTCAGAAAAAGGTCAAGTTTGAGTGGGGTGACAAATAAGAAATAGCGTTTCAACTGATTAAGCAGAAGTTGTGTAGTGCACCAATTCTGGCTTTACCGGAAGGGAGCGAAGATTTTATCGTATATTGTGATGCTTCGATCAAAGGTTTAGGTGTTGTGTTGATTCAAAGAGAGAGGGTGATTGCTTATGCATCACGGCAACTGAAAATTCATGAGAAGAACTATAAGACTCATGATTTGGAACTTGGAGCAGTAGTGTTCGCTCTAAAGATTTGGAGACACTATCTGTATGGAACCAAGTGTGCGATGTTCACATATCATAAGAGTTTACAACACATTATTGATCAAAAGAAGCTGAACATGAGACAACGTTGTTGGTTAGAGTTGCTCAGCAATTATGATTGTGAAATACATTACCACCCGGGGAAAGCAAACGTAGTGGCCGATGCTTTAAACCGTAAAGAACAGAATAAGCCATTACGGGTTCGAGCCTTAGTCATGACTATTGGCTTGAATCTCCCCAAAAAAATTTTGATGCTCAGACTGAAGCACGGAAACCAGAGAACATCAAGAACGAAGATGTTGGAGGTATGTTAATTGAAAATTCAAAGGATCTAGAGAAACTTAGAACGGAAAAGTTAGAACCCTGCGCGGATGGAACTCTATGCTTAAATGGCAGGAGTTGGTTACCATGTTATGATGCACGGGTCCCACAAGTCAAAATACTCTATTTATCCGGGTTCTGATAAGATGTACCAGGACATGAAGAAGTTATATTGGTGGCCCAATATGAAGGCCAACATCGCCACCTATGATAGCAAATGTCTGACGTGTGCCAAGGTCAAGGCAGAGCATCAAAGGCCATTAGGATTGTTGGTACAACTCGATATACCTCAATGGAAGTGGGACAATATCACTATGGATTTTGTCACAAAGCTTCCTAAGTCATTGCAAGGTTATGACACCATTTGGGTGATTGTTGACCGACTTACAAAGTCTGCAACCAATGAGGGAAACTGATCCTATGGACAAACTGGCGAGAATGTACCTAATGGAGGTAGTTACGAGGCATGGAATACCTATCTCAATCATCTGTAATCGTAACCCGAGGTTCACATCAAATTTCTGGAGGTCACTTCAGAAGGCTTTGGGTACTAACTTAGATATGAGTACTGCCTACCATCCGCAAACTAACGGGCAAAGCAAGAGGACTATTCAAACTCTCGAGGATATGCTACGTGCTTGTGTGATCGAATTTGGATAGGGTTGGGTTAACCATTTGCCATTAGTCGAGTTTTCATATAATAACAGTTATCACGCTAGCATCAAGGATGCGCCATTTGAAGCACTTTACGGTCGAAAGTGTCGTTTACCTATTTGTTGGGCCGAGGTTGGAGAAGTTCAACTCACTGGTCCAGAGATAGTTCAAGAGACAACCGAGAAGGTAATTCAGATCAAGCAAAGAATGCAAGCCGCTCGCGATCGACAAAAGAGTTACGCCGATTTAAAGCGTAAGCCGATGAAATTTCAGGTTAGGGATAAAGTTATGCTTAAGGTTTCGCCTTGGAAAGGGGTAGTATGTTTTGGCAAAAGGGGGAAGTTAAACCCTAGATATGTTGGACCTTTCAAGGTGTTAGAAGAAGTTAGAACCGCCGCTTACAAGCTTGAGCTTCCTCAAGAGCTGAGCAGTGTTCATAATACATTTCATGTATCTAACTTGAAGAAGTGTTATTCTGATGATCCATTAGTCATTCCGTTGGAAGGACTCCAGGTGGATGACAAGCTTCATTTTGTTGAAGAACCAGTTGAAATCATAGATGGAGAAGTCAAAAGGTTGAGGCAAAGCCATGTCCTAATTTTCAAGGTTTGATGGAACTTCAGGAGAAGTCCTGAGTTCACATGGGAACGTGAAGACCAATTTCGGAAGAAATATCCACACCTCTTCACAAAGATCGACCGTGTCAAGTGTGTGTCTTAAGCATTTAAGGATTAGGATCACTTACGAGGGGAAGACTATAACACACTGTGTTTTAGGTTCATTGTACGTTGTCAATAAATTCACTATTTATTTTTAGTATTGTACGCGTTTGCTTTTAAATCGTAATCGTTAAGTTAAATCGCGTAAGCTAAAAATTATCGTTCAATGTAAGACGGGAATCAAAACAATTAATATGTTATACATCAATCAAGTGTTAAATAATTATTTTGAGGATAATTATTAACTTTGTTCATTTTATTTTTATTGGTTACGTAAAGTGTTTACGTTTCACGATAAAATACGTTTAGGCATACCCAGAACCACCAAAACTTTTCCACGCTTCAACAAATACCAATATTGTAGTACCCATACCAAAAATTTAAAAAATATCATACCTATTTACATATATGGCCAGATTTGGTGGGAATTGACCAAGAAAGAATATATGATTTATTGCCAACTTGATTATGTACTAACATATCTCATTAAAAACATAAGAACTTATCATAAGTAAAAGCCAAGAAGGACTTCTTTTTTTTCCTTACTTGCCCTAATAGTACTTGACCAACTATCCCTAGAAATCCTTTTGATGTCTTTGACTTAGTCTTTGAAGTATATAAGGCATCAACTAGCAAGATAAACATACATATCTCATTTTCATAGTGAAAACTTTACCATTTCCTCTCTTTCTTTTGCTCTATCCCACGACAACAATACTAACCCTGACAAAAAATCCCCCCCATACAAATCCATACAAAATTTATCTTCAACATTTACAAGCACTCCTACAACATATATAAGATATCCCAAGGTGATTAGAAGGTTTGGTTTAGAGTTTACAAGGGTTAATCAAACAAAAAGCAAGATTAGGGTTTCATTTGGTTTTAGGGTTTTCAAGTGTTGTAAGCTTGGGTTTATTTGCTAAACAAGGGTTTAGATCACATTGTTCATCATCTTACTTCATATTAAGGTTACCTAAAACTCTTAATCTCTTTAGTTTTGTGATTTCATGCATATATAATGTTTGTGTAGTTAATCACCATCTAAGGAACATAATGAGATATAAAATGGTTTTTATTCTTGTTTATGGTTTTGGTAAACTTTGTCATATGATATATGGATGTTATGGATCATGTTATAAAGTAAGTATGTACACTATATGAGTATTGGTTAAGTTATATAAAGCATATATAAGTAAAAGATATAAAAAGTTACTTATAAATGTTCATGAACAAATGAGTATGTAAACTTGATGTTCTTGTGATTCTTGGACAATATATGGACTAATCATGGACTAGAGACCCTAAGGATGTAAAACATGTGATATTTAAGGTTGTAATAGACTTGTAACAAGTGTACAAAACTAAAAGTTATAAAAACAACTTTAAACACATTTTAAGAAAATGATCAAAAAGGGGCTGTTAGAATTCGAAATATAAAGTAACCATTTTATATTTTTATAGAATACTACATCTCATGTGGATTCCAAAAAGGTACGAAACTCAAAAAACCAATTTATAACGAAGGAGATATGTAATTTACAGGTTATGCGATAATAAACGCGTTTATAAAAGAAATTTTATAAAAACAAGTTACAAACTACTTCTAATATATAAGATTGGTTATTTATTCTCAAATAGTACATAATTTTAGGATTCTAAAACAATAAGAATCATAATTTTTGGATTAATAACGAAGGAGTTATGGATTTTTCATGTTTACAACAATAAATACTTTTATAAAATTAATTTTTTAAAAGTTACTGTTCACATCAGTAAAATACATTTTGAAAACACCATTAATTAGATAGTACTTTCAATTACAAAGATGTGCTCAAAAGAATCACTAAAAACAGAATTAAAACGAATAAGATACGATATTTACGGATTTTACGATAACTAAATTTCTAAACTGTCATGAATAGTAAAAACTACTATTCACCAGGGGACTAAAAATATGAAAATGTAATATTTTGATAACTCGTCTTAATACGAAAGTGTGGACGTAAGAAACATACCAAACGGACTTAAAACGGGAAAATTACGTCGTTTTTACTAAAGTGATATTTATAAATGTTTTAACTTTATAAATATGATTTCATAAAAAAATTAGATGGTGATGTAGCTATATAGAATTATATATGGTAGTAGTTATTCAAAATTCTTAGTACTTATACGACCTATATTGGATTAGGTTGCATTCGGTCATTATCGTGACACATTTTCTGTGATATAATTGTTATCATACATACAAGGTGACTTCATAGCCCCACGTTTTACATTTATAATGATTTAAAAGTTTTAGGGTGAGAAATATATGCATGTTTTAAAATTTGACGCAAGTGGACATTTCACATTTACGATTACGTGTTTGCCTAAGTAGCGATAAACCTCTGAGCCCATTATCATGAACTGTCAATTACTGTTGTGAGCGCGAATGTTATAAATAGATCTATTTGGGATTCACATCCCCGTTCGGGTGAGTCATGCTCACTGTGCCGGTTTGCCTGACAACGAACGTATACCATGTCGGACATAGGATGTTGCGGGTTAGAACATCATCACGGGCAATGTTGGCAATTTATATTGCAATTGCAATACATACATTCGAGCTTCATGTCCATGAAGCTAGGAAAACTTATTACATTTTATGATGTTTTGCACTGTTGCAATAACATGGGGAAATATTGCGTCCGACGATTATTACATGATCAACCTATGAATTCACTCAACATTATTGTTGACGTTTTAAGCTATGTTTTTCAAGAGATCAATAAGGCACGAAGTGCAAGGGATAACAAAAAAATATGTTTTGGGGGGGGGAGGGGCGGTGGGGTGGGGGGGGGATTTTGTTTGGATGTCCCAATTCATTAAATATTTGTCGCATTACATTTTTTGTATAATAGTTATGGATTAGAATCTTGAATTGAACAGTAAAGCTCGGCTTTTTGTAACAAACGCTTTACTAAATCCAATGTATTGGTTTTTAAAAGAACTTTTGGTGGTCCATTCTTATGAGCTCATCTTTAGGTCATAAAGCTACTATGAGAAGAAGTTTCCACTCCAATCGCCATGAATCCAATCTGTGCGACCCAATTTTAGGGTGTTACAATTAATGAAATAGTAAATTGTATAAACAATGATATTACTGAAAAGCACCAATATTATTATTATCAATAATACAAGTACTCTGTTTAGTACTAGGTTTTACAACCTTGAAGCTATATATCAAAAATGTCTATCTAACACCATAACCTAGGATCTCCTTTTATACACTAAGGAGTCCTTTATACAAATAACTACAAACTTCTATAATTTTTAATCTTATAACGTATCTTTCTAACTTTATAAGATATACACTGAATAAAGTCAATACAATTCTCGTACTAAACAACGGTCTTTAATATCACATTAGAGTCTTAAGTCTTCATCCAACAGACTTAAGTCCTTCAGCATCTTAAGTTAGTACTTGGGCAGTAACCTAACTTAACTCTACAGTACAAACTAGCTATACTGGGCATTTGTAACTTGAGCAGTACTAACTCTTGTCTTGGCAGTACTAAGTATGAAGACTTTTAATATCCCAACCATATCCTCCCGCTAAACTATGGATTTACCTCCAAATCATCAAGTTTCTTGAATTAAACCTTGTTCTATGAGAGGATTCTTCCAAACACTTCATCTTCTTGGTCTTTCAGCCTGCATGAATATCTTCCTAAGAAGTTCTCTGGACATCTTATTATCTTGTTCCACTAAGAGCTTTGCAACCAGCAACAATGTAAGAGTTCCTCTTGACAATGGATATTCCTTCTCTACCCGCATATAGATGTCTATTCCCTTCTCTGTAGATACATGATGCACTCCACATGAATCGTAAAGCTTCCAAGTTAAATCATGAATATTCTTTTGAAGCTTCCAAAACTCATCATCTGTATCTGGTTCAAATAATCTCTTCAACTCAACCCATATCTCTCTTTCTTTGTCATCTATTGGTTTTGTTGAATTAAACTTCTCTTTAACCAGACTTCACAGCATCACTAAGTCATCCCTGTCAAAGGCTTTCAGCATATCATCAAAGAAGTGATGTACGTCAGTATGATTTCCAACTCTGATGATCTTTCAGTACTTCCTAGTGCCTTATTGTAAATCTCCCAGTCAATTATTAGATACTTAGTTTGTAAGGCTTCAACATTCATCCCTTTCTATGGAACTATTATCATCATTTATTGTAGCTCTTCTTGTGACAGTTCATCAGCTTCTTTATCTCTTGGTTCTTCAGCTAGTTCTGAGCTTTCACCAGTGTCTCTTAGAACTTCCTTTATCAAGTTCTTCTTCTACAGCCCTTTTTAAACTTCTAGCTGCTAACTCAGCAACTGCTTTGTCAACTTCACTCTCTATTGGAACAAAAGTGTTTACCCTTCTCATTGTTGTTTCAAACAATGTCTTGATCTCATCAAAAGAATAACCTCTCAACTGCTACAGTGTATAATCTCCCATGTTCTTGAAATAATTAGACATATAGGTCCTCTGTTTAGCCTGTGTGGATGGCTTGTTCCTCCTTTCTTCAACTCTTTTTGCAGCAAAATACCTCTTTATCTGATTGATAAGCTCTGCAAGCATTCTTGCTTGTTCAACTTCAGTGTACTTTTCTCTTTCCTCTGCTTGTAACCTCTGTGCCAACTCTTCATCAGCTACAACTCTAGCTTGTATGTCTTCCCATTCTTCAACATTGAAAGAGATAGCTACTTCATGTACCTTGGCAATCCTCTGCCTCTCTTCTTCCTCAAGTTTAGCTTGCAATCTCACATCTGCTTCAAAACCAAGTCTTTCTTGTTCTTGCTGTAACTTTGTCCTGGTCTTGGTCTATATAGTTTCATATTCAGCCATTTAACCTTTACCTTTGTCTCAGCCATAGTAATGTCATCAGCAGTAGAAACTCTAGTATTTCTTGTAGGACTGGCAGTAACACTAGTAGTAGTAACTGCTGCACCAGCAGTAGAAACTTACTCAGCAGTACCAACATCTTTCTCAGCAGTAGAATCTTCCTTAGCAGCATCAAAATCAGATTCAAACTCCATACCTCCCCTGAATATTTGCATCATGTTGTACCAATGAAATGTCAGGATCTTGATCACTTTTAGCTATCTTTCTCTCATGTTTGGAAGGATCCACCAAATTATCTTCATCATCAGATACAACAATTCTTGCCCTTCTTCTGGCTTGGCTGGACTTAACTGTTTTCTCCAACTTTTTCACCTTCTTGATAAGCTTAGTATAAGCAACACCATATAATTGCTTGGTCTGCTTCAAGTTTGTCTCCAAGCTCTCTACTTTCTTTAACAATGTTGTACAAAAAACCATTAATTCTTGTTGTGTCATACTGCCCTCATCACTTCTAAGTGTGTTAACTCTTGTGAGAGGTGAATCATAGGGCATTCTTATCAATGTTACCACTGCCCTGTCCTGCTTCTAAGCCAGTGACAGTAGTGGTATCCCCTCCATA
>BQNB010013083.1:3029-77890 GCA_026074375.1 Tanacetum coccineum | reverse complement strand
GTGTTCATGCGAGGCACTACTTAAACGTATTTAGCCTAACCATTCCAAACATCCAATCGAGTTCTAGTTATATAGTGTGGCGCAAACACTTCGTACTATGCACCCTTGTGCGGGGAAAATGAGTTAAAAGTAGTGGCGGGTTCCAAGCATCAAACAACATACATATCAAGTTCAGCAAGTTTAATACATTCAAAGTTCAACAAGTTCAAGACCAAATCAATAAGTTCAAGTATGCTCAAGTTTAAATATGTAAAAGTAAGAGCATAGCAATACGACACATCATGATTTCCACCCCAAAACATTTTAAATATGTAAAAAAAGGAAATGTGAGAAAAAACGAGCATATAAACGAGTTTGAAATCAACCATGTAAACGATTTTGTAAGCGAGCGTATAAACGAGTTTGAAATCAATAATGTAAACGAGCATGTTTCTCACCCCGAGATTTATAAAGTAATCGAAAAAACAAGAAAAATATAACAAAATGTTGCATAAATCATTTTTAGAAAGTCAATATTACCCATACATATTTGTGTCTTAGTTTAATTAGTTAAAACGTGATTTCGTAAAAATATAGAGTTTTTAGTTAAGTTCGACTCTTAAACCGAAAGTTACTATTTTTAGTAAGTTTATAAATCCCGAACACCAACGTTATCTAATTATATCCGTTAAGTTTATTTCTCGCCTAAACGCTCTAAGGGCCTGTTTCTTTTCAACTTAATAGGCCATTTGGAACCAAGATCATTATCCATCTAGGAATTTTTATGTTTTTTTAACTTATTAGATAAGGATATCCTAGTTGTGGATGGGGTAAAAATAACTACCCTCTTCAACTCAAGACACAAGCAGTCATATTTTGGTCCTTTTCTTTTTCTCATGATAAAATCACGAACAACCAAAAATCATAAAAAACATCTCCTATCATCAATCCTATTTTGTGCTACACGTTACCAATTCTCCATACTACAAAATCTCTTCCATCGAGTCTGATCTGATTGTTTTTTGTTCTTCATGAAACTAATTTTTTTCTTTCATTGTGGTAAGTTTTTATAAAAAAATCTAAGCTTATTTGCGCATACCTTTTTGCGTAAACGCAATTTACTAGACTTTTAAAAATAATTAACTTTTCATTTTTATTAAACCTAACATTCCAAAAATAGAAATTTCATTTCTTTCATATCCTTACTACTAGAACCTAATCTCTTCCTAATATTACTAACACATAAATACGTATACGTATAATTACTTACACAATTAACGCGAAACCGCTTCAATTACCAAAATCATTTCCTTGTCACCAAAAGTGAGCGAAATGAATTCCATAAAATCCAATATAAATCCAATCCCAATGAGACGGTCACGCTCAATGGATTGATTATGCAATCTCACATATCTCACACAAGCACATATAAACACGTATAAACACATATAACACATAACCCATACTTATAGAACAGATATTTAGGTCAACATTAAGGTTTGACCAACCTGCTCAAGCCACGGTTGTCACAATAAGCAAGCATCAATAAGCAATAGGCAACAGAAATAAGCATAAATAAGCAAAAGATAAGCAGTCTAATAAGCAAAACAGTAAATAAGCTAAAAAGTGAAAAACTTACTAAGTCCTTTGCTTAAACAAGGACAATAAATGCTCTTAGAGCTTATCAACAAGCTCTAGCTTGTTTGAAAACAAGCTAGTATGGTCATATAAGCCCATCTAGGTTTGGCTTATTTTCCAAGTTAAGCTGAGGTATTTTAGGGGTAAATTTTAAGTGAAATTAGCTTAAACACTATAAGCTATGTAAAGGTTTATATTGTTTTAGTAAAACAGCTTAAACAAGAGCTTATATGAAGCTTATCACAACATTGTCTGTAGGACCACTAGGCTGAGGTACCTTAGTGTCCTTTCTCTTTGTCCTCCTAGGTTTTTGTTTCTTTTGAGGTTAAGATGTTGATGGTTGAATAATGGTGGTTGTGTGATGGGGATCAGTAGGATTTGCTGAACCTTCACCCACTTCTTCTTGAGCTTGTACCATCATTGTTGGAAATAAGGGTGTTACACTTCTAGAGAATCCTTTTCCTACCCTTTTCATGTTTCTAAAAATCTTCTTTGTGTGAGAGGGCATAACATAGATCCCATTATGTTTTGACATCCCATCAACTTGTTTATTCAAAAACACTTGTACAAATCTTGGATACATTAAGAATTTTCCCACATATCAAGTCTTCCACCATACTTTAAAAAATGTATTTTGAAAAGTTGAACTTCTGATTTGTAGCTAAACAGATAATTGCAGAAGCCATAATGCTACTAAATTCATTCCATGCAGTAGTCTTAGCACTTAGGCATTGCAAAATGGTATGAATAAGGAATTTCCATTGTCGGAAAAGAATGCCTGATAGGAAGGAGCTATCTGTGAATTGTTTCTTCGTACCACATTAGTGTAAGCTGTTCAAGATGGTAGCATTGGGTAGACAATCACCCCCTTCGCATCTTCAGGTGAAATTTCTGCTTCTTACAGTGGATTCGGTTATGATTACTTTCTTCCCATCCACTAGGGCTTGTAATTGTACTTCCTCATTAACAGTTTTAGCCTTTACAGTAGCCTAGAATTGTTTAATGCACGAAGTATATATAATAGGATTGATTGTTAGTGCATATTTGATAGGGTTTGCATTCAGAAAATCAACAATTTGCTCAACTCACTTTCACCGGGTTTAAATAAAAACGCGACCATTTTGTGAGTATCAGCAAACTTTAGAGTTGACATTGTGTTGGGTTTTGATGATGAATGATAAAGTTGAACTACTCACTACGCATGGCAAATAAAGAATAAGCAAACATTTTATAAAATAACTAATTAAATCTACACTAATTAATTGAAAAAGGATAGAAAATGAAACCAAATTGAAGAGCCGCAAATAAACGATAACCACCCGATCTTACAAACTTAATAAACAAATAAGTTTATCACTTTTAAGCTCTACTTCACTAATTAGCAAATAAAGGTGTCAACTTTATCTACTAATTACTTTCATAAAAACTATAGAGATAAAAAATTTATCTATTTTTAGCCTTATAAGACCCCTTTTAGCTCTCCGGCCTTAGATGAAGAAGGATGGAATAAGAAATAAGACATGAAAATAAAAAAGTTAAGACAAAATAAGCTAATAAGATGAAAACTTTTTAGAAAAATAAGCTATTTTGAAAACTAATTTTTGTAAAAATAAAACTAGATTAAATCTATATATAAAAAAACTACTTTTGAAATAAAAACTAGAATAAGCTAAAAAGCTATCAAGGCTTTTTCGAAGAAAGGATAAAGAATAAAAGCTTATAAATAAGCCACTTCTCAAATAAGCTACAAATACCCTTCGAAATAAGCCCTAGCTTAATAAGCTATAAGAAAAGACTAGTAAGTTTAGTTACTTTTGACTAAATAAGCTAATAGAATAAGCTCTCGTAGATAAAGGTGCTCAATGACTTAATGAATAGTCGTGTAGGGGACTCATGGAAAACCCTTTTTTAGCATTCGAATCGAGCTTAATCAAACAATAAGCACTTTTGAAAAAGTAAAGACAAGAAAATAGAAAAATTGAGATAAGCAAAAGCTATTTTAGAATTTATTCTAAAGACAATAAGCTAAATAAAAGATGAAAACTTTAGATCTAAATCTACCGAAACTAAGGTGTTCAATAAAGTGAACTTGGATCGGGTATATTTAAAGATTTAGATCTAAGAAAAATAAGCTAGAATTAAAAAAGCAACAAACTTTATGCTAGAAAATAAGCTAAAAATATAAGATCTATAATTTTTAGATCTAATCCACCCGAAACTAAGTTGTTCAATCAAGTGAACGCGGATCGGGTATGATTAAGGATTAGATCTATATAAAGAAAAAAATAAGCTTGAATAAAAATAAGCAATCGAAAATACTGCTAAAATTGCTCACTCGAAAAGCTCTAAATCGTAAACAATATAAAAATAAGCTAGTCTAAATAGCTATGGAAAGTACGCTTATTAGATTAGGCTTAAGAGATGAGATCCAAAAATAAGCTATAAGTATGAGCTTATTTGGAAATAAGGCAAAAGATAAGAAGGAGAGATACGAAAATAAGCATAAGAAATAAGCTAAAAGTAACACCAACATTTACCAAAAAGCTTCTTCATTAAACTATAATAAGTCATTACAATAAGTTGAAAATAAGCTAAAACGCTTTTACAATAAGCTAGACTAAAAAGCTAAAAAGACATAAAAATAAGCTATACTACTCCTACACTACTATAAAAAATATAAAAAAAAAACTAACAACCTAACACCCTTCAGAAGCTGTTGCGTTTTCCAATTTATAGCCAAAGTGGGCCTTGGGGGCATTTTCGTCATTTCAGGAGGTTCAGCCGCGTTCTAGTGCAAAGGTGGAGGGTATTTTCGTCATTTCTTCCCAACGCGTTATTAATACGCCAATGATTATACCTCGTAACCGCCAGCTGGATTTCTTTAATTTCATTTTTTTTTTTTTTACCCCCCCCCCCCCCTATTATTTTTATTTTTTTTCTTTCTTTTTTTTCTTATTTATTCTTGTTTTTCCACCATTGAGAGCGCTGCCACGGGTGCTTCTGGATTCATTCTCGTACTGACAACCTATCTTACTTGCCTGCAATCTGACATTCAATCATTAGAATGCCACGTGTCACCACCAGAGTGGTGCCACGTGACGTAAGTACTGTTTCGTCATCGTCCGATCAGCCGTCGCTAGACGACCGGTCAACAGTGGTCAACGGTGGCAGTCAACGGTGGTCAACGACGGTGGACCACTACCCAACGGCGGTGGTCAAGGACGGTCAACGGTGGCGAACCACCGTTGACCATCGCCGGAGCATCGCGGGACCACCGGTCAACCACCGGGTCACGACCGGGTTAGGTCGGGTATTGGGCCGGGTCAAGTCAGGTCTTGGGCCGGGTCTGGATCAGGTCGGGTCTGGGTCCGCCACGTGGTGCCACGTGTCAGCTGACGTGGCAGCTGACGTGGCGTGGAGGGGATTATATCCCTCCTGCATGAATCGAACCCTCGATCTCTTAGTTTGAGTCTCAAAGGAAACCACAAGACCAACTGTGCTAGGCAGTGGTCTTGTTATATATACATAATTATTTACTTACCCTTTATTTGGCCAAGTTTATTTATACTAGCATTAAAGGTTCAAACAGGGACACAAAAAGGTTCAAAATAAAAAGGTTCAAATATGAAAAGCTGGTACCGTTGGACTCGTAATTTCGTGCTCTTTCCAATGGTGTGATCGAGGAAAATTAACGACTTCGTTTCGACCTCGATAAACGTGAAAACGTCGTCGAAAGTCACCCGAAAATTACCGTTTTTGCTTTATTTTCAATCCTTTGTACCTGTAAGACATAAAAAGACAATACAAACATATTTGTAACATATTTATCCATATTTTAGTGTTTTAGTCCGTTTATTAGTATTTTCTGGGGTACAAATGATGTGTGTTTTAGCACATATCAAAATCCCCCCACACTAAGCCATTGCTGGTCCCACACGCAATGTAAATAAAACACGCCCGGAAATAAATAATTAAACCCCCTCTAACTTATGACCCCTCACAATCAAACAAGAACAGAAAAGTTACATTAAAAAGGTTCAAAAATAATTTATTTCGAAAGCGCCTCCCGTTTTAACCACTTATTCAATAAAAACTAAGATAACAATAACATTATTAAAAAGGCTTAAAGAACAGGAGTTCGTCATCCTTGATTTTCACAATCCCCAAACTAAGCTTAAAACGAAATCACAGTTAAATATAAGATTAGATGCTAACACTACTCATAAATGCTAATTGTGTAAGTATAAACTTTAACTTTTCGCTCCCATTATTCCTAATTTCCTCTAAGGATTTTTTTATTACTGGTGACAAATAAATTATGTCCTTATTATCATAAAGGTGCCCGGTTTAGACCACAATTAGTTTGAAATCCTTTCCTAAAGAGACGATATGGTGATAATAAGGTCCACATTAAGGTTCTAATTTCGCATGATTTAGGGGTTATCCTTTTTATTTTATTTCATCTCGAAACAACTCAACTACGAGTTCCATAGACGGAGGCTTTTATTTAGATAACCCCGAGTCCAACAATTTGGCTTTATTATTAACATTATATATTGCAACATTAGTAAATCTTGGTCCGTTAAACAACTTACACGATCGGGCGTCCTAACCGACCAAGAGCCTAGTAGTCTTGATTTCAGACCTTCAGTGATCCTCGTGTTGTTCCTTTATATTATCCTTGTTCACCACAAATAAGAAGCAAACCTAATAAGCCATGATGGTCGCGGCAAAAGAAAGAAAGAAAAGAGGAATAAAAGAAAACTTAGAAACTTAGATTAGAGAGAGAAAGTGGTGAGTTACAAGTGAGAAATGTGTAACCAACACCCTCTCCATGTGTGGAGAGGGTTTCTTTTATACCCCTAGCCATCTAGTTGGCGTGTGGGCTTTTCTACTTGGGTCGGGCTTGGCTAAACTTGGGCTTTGAGCCCGAAACACGGACAATATTAGATTACAATCCAAGCCCGTTGAACCCGACTAGCCTATTACTTTACAAGACCCAATTTGACTTTATAAGACCGATAACATTCTTGTTTGACTTAATATAATTAAGGCTAACAATCTCCCCAATGTTGAGGTTGAGGTCTCTTTCTTCAAACTCCTCCATACCACTGATGACATTCTTGTAGGAGTTTGCTTTGATTTATCATTGTCTCCATTGACGTTGAAGATATGACTTTTGACGTTTATGCTCTTCCTTGTTTTGGTCTTGTCTTGTTTGTAACGGCTTTATTCATTCATGCTTTATGATCTTGATTTTGAGCCTTTATGTTTTGACTTTGAGTCGTTATCTTGCATCATCTTCTTGACTTGAATCATCTTGATTTGACTTTCTTGATCAACTTATGCTCTTGACCAACATACTCATACTGATGGCATACTTGTTTGACTTATATAAACATAAGACTAACAATCTTCCCCAATACACTATTCTTTATTTGACATTGAAGCTCTTTGATGATGAGGAAGTTTAGTATCAGCAAACTTGATGCTGAATCATTGACTTTGAAAGCCTGAGTATGAGTATGTGGTAATGAATCCAACTTCGCTGGAATGAGGCTGCAACACCGACGTTTGTACCTGCATTTGAATGTTAGTAATAAACAGCAGATATGGACGAAATGCCTTTGTCATTCATCGATTTTAGGTTGTGATAACCACCGGTTCCCCGTTTTAGTATAAATACTATACCTGTGACCAGGTATATTCAAAGAATCTCCTTGATAGGGTTTCCAGCTCAAAGTGTAGGATCTTCTAACACAGATGTATTAGATTCACCATGCTTGCTTGTTCTCATTACCGGAACGTCTCAAAGCAGACATGTTAGACCTAGTTTTAGGTAAAGTGATGGTCATTAATATTCCCGAACCTTGTATTAGTCTAGTTAATGTTCTTGGGAATTCTATATGCTAATTGGGCCTAGTTACGGGCTTTAAAGCCCATTAGATATCAAGCCCGACCTTGGAAGCCCACTTAAACCCAAGGCTGGCCCAAGTACATTACTATATAAAGCCCTCTCCTCATGTGGAGAGGGTGTTGCTCATTTTACTTTCATTTTAATGTGTAGCTATTTTTCTTTGTTATTTTCTCTCTCTAAAACATCTCTCTCTCTCTAGAACTACAAGTAATTTCGTGTATGTGTATGTGATTTGATAAGTCTTACATGTGGTATCAAGAGTCAAGGTTCGGTTTAGTGATCACGTTGTGGTAGTGCTTATTATAGTTTTTTTTCGATCTGCTTATTTTTTCGTGGCTTATTCTTATTTGGGCTTAATTTCAAGTTTCTTTTCTTTTGGTTTTTTGAGATAACGATTTCAAAAATGTCAAAAACGTTTTCTACTTGATATCAATATATTATTTAGTTAATAGTGGTCTTTAGTTTTTTTGAGTTCTTGGGTTTGTCAAACTTTCACGCCCCATATATATTTTATATTCTCATAACGCTTGTTGTTTTGAGTTCTTGACAAAAAGCCTTCTGGGTTGATTTTTTTCCTTTCTTACTCACGGTTCCAACAGCAAGAACCATGACATTCTTTGTTCGTAGCTTATTTTTTATTCTAAAGCTTATTTACTAGTTTTCCTTCATGGCTTATTTACGGGTTTAAAGCTTATCTCAGCTTATACATGTCACGGCTTATTCTATGTTTTTGCCTATTTTCACAAGAAAACTTTGCACTTTCTTTGTCCTTATTTTGTGCTTATTGTTGGGCTTAATCTGTGTTTAAAAGTAGCTTATTTGATAAGTCTGTAGCTTATTTTTTAGTTTTCATGTTTCTTGTAGCGGTTTGCCATTAAAATGGTACTACAATTTGTTTATTAGTCGAAATTGTGCAAGTAAACAAAAAACTAGTACTTGTGGTCCAAACTACTTGAAAGTGACATTTTAGTAGCGGTTTGAACACTCTTTTGGCCAGCCAGCGGTTTGTCTAGCTTTGGTAGAGGTTTGAGTACATGTAGCGGTTTGCAAATTATCTTGGCCTATTCTTAACGTTACTATGCCCAAATTAAAACTTGGTAGCGGTTTGGTCACGTCTCAAGGTGGCGGTTTAGTAAACTGTCTAGGTAGCGGTTTGGTATAACAGGTGGTGGTGGTTTAATTGTAGTTTCAACATGTTTCGGGTTTTACGGTTTTGAGTTTTGGTTGTTCGCGGGTATTCTAACGACTACCATTAGAATCGTGATCCTTCTACAATCATCACAACGTGCTCAGTTTTTGTTGAAACACTCCGAATCAAAACCTACATATTAAACCCTACGTTAACTTTTCAAATGTAGAAGAAGATCAAATTAAAAATCATGCATACGTACATTTATATACATGTTTAATGCAAATTGAATACAAGGTTCAAAGGATATTTGATAGGTCAAATTAAAAGGTTCAAAGTTATTTTATAAAAGGAGAGAAATGGGTTTAAGTTTGTTTTTATTAATTTCAATTTGAAATTGACAACTTTGGTCCTTGGACTTAAAGAACCCATTCTCCATTCGTCATTTGTTGGTTTGTTAACCCTTAAAGTTGAACTGTTTTTCACCGTTAGTCCTTAATACTTATAAAACAGCGGGTTCGTCCTCCAAAGTGATCCGTTCTTGCACCGTTAGTCCTTACAACTTTAATTAACAACCGTTAAGCATATAACTTGGATTTCAATTGCACCGTTAGTCCTTGTTTGTGTTTTAACCAACCGTTAATCATTCAAAGCTCAAAAACAATCCATAACAATTATCATTTCACGGTTTCTTCTGGATTTTGTAAAATCCCGTAAAAGTTTATTCTTTTCTCGGTTTAAATCATAGATTTGTAAAACCCCGTGAAGTGTAATTTCTTTCTCATAACCACAACACATCACTTTATCCATAAAATATCCTACCTTATCATTTCACATGACTCTTGCAATGTTGACTCAATAAGACATCAATGCTTTTAGAGCACAACGACTTGCAAACACACATGATCCTTCGGCATTAATGGCAAACACTCAAACACCATTCCACCCAAATCAATCATCACATATTACCTGCATACAACACCCACAACCCAACAACAACTTTGTCCAACAACCTTCATTCAACACGAACTACATGCCACAACCAATGCAGAATCCGGAAGACAGTTCAGATCCCACAACTGCAATGAATACGGCACTTGCTTTAATGGCTAAAGCATTTAAATTCAATATCATTCTAACAAACAACAACCAAAGAAGTTCATTAATCCCCCGCAATAGTCAGATTACACAACCGGGTATGAACATGAGCCAAGACATGAAGATGAAAATGGTTGATGATAGTGTTGGAAATTAGGTGAGACAAAATGCAGTGTAGAATGATAGGAATGAGGTTGGGCAAAATACATTTTAGAATCCGGGTATACAGAATGTCCAGAAATTACGTATCAGTATAGGAATGGAAATGTTGTAACAGCACCGGATAAGGGTAATGGTAATGGTATCAATGGTAATCCGATAAGGTGTTATAACTGTCGAGGAGAGGGTCATTATGCTAGCAACTGCACAGTAAATCCAAGGAAACGGGATGCTGCCTATCTTCAGTAATAGTTGCAGATTGCTCAAGAGGAAGAAGTAGGGATCCAAAGCACTCATGAGGAATTTGAGTTCATGACTGCTGCAGATGCTCATGAAGAAACTGAGAGACTAAATGTGAACTACACTTCAGAGGATACATTGCAGCAAGCATCCACATCTGGAACTCAGTTTGACAACGCTCCCGTCTATGACTCAGATGGATCAGCTGAGGTACCTAAAGATGAAAATTGTTATGATCATGATGTATTCAATATGCTTACTCAAGAAGTGCAGTATACTGATCTCCAAACTGAGCTTGATCATACGAAACAAAAACTTGAATAGAATATGCTACTCTTTGGAATGATTGGTATAAAAAATGTGAGGAATGAAAATATGATAAAATTTCGTATGATAAATCCTATAAAGACATGCAAACCAAAATTGAACGGTTGCAAGCTCAGTTGGGAGATCTCAAGGGTAAGAGTAGTGATAATCAATGTGCACAAAGACCTTTAATCCTTTGTCTTAGAAACTAGAAGATGAGAACGTGTCATTGGAATTTTAGGTTTTGAATTATGCCAAAGAAAATGCTTATCTTAAGACTACATACAAGAACCTGTTTGATTATATCAAAGTGACACAAGCTCAGACCAAATCCATAATTGACTCTTTGCAAAAACAATTGTATGACACCATTTATAAAAATGCTAAGCTAAGAGCCCAGTTATTTGATAAGGTTTCTGAACAAAAATGCACCACAAAAGGTACGAGAATGAATACTTTGTTTACAAAGCAATCAATCTTGGGAAAACCACCATCTTCTCTTTATAAACCAAAATTGTATTCTGTAACTCCTCTTCCAAAATCTAAGGTTCTTCCCATGGTTGGTGAGTCAAATGCTTTGTATAAACCAGTCACTTCAAACTCGGCACCTACCACACGAAAATTGAAAGTTATGCAAACTGTTAATGTGATTGCCCCTAGAATCTTTAGGACTAATCCTTCTAAGACCTTTAGGGTAGATAATGTTGTTCCTAACAAACCTGTTAAAACAAGCGTTAGGATAAAACCAATCACTGTTTCACAACCAAATGTCATCCATAAACATTAAGCTAATTCTGACTCAAATGATTTTTCTCCTACCAGAGTAAACAACACTGCTGATGACATCAAATAACGTCTATTTTATAACATCCTTTATCCCATGATATTAACCCATTTTATATAGTTATTGCAAAGAATTGTTACTTAATTGTTTATATTTGGGAAATGCAGTAATTATGGAGTAATTGGTGAAAGATAGCAAAAGGCGCGCATTCTAGAGCTTAAATGAAGATATTTTGAAGATTATTATTTCTGAAGACCAATACGCCGTATCCATCAAGGAAGATACGGTGTATCCGTGCCTACACTCACCAAAGACCACAAAAGGAATGAAGATCAATACGCCGTATTCAAGATATGTAATCAATATAATATTCTGGAAGATATCAAACGTGGTCCCTACTCCAAGAAATCCCCAATACGCCGTATCCAATACATGGATACGTCGTATCCAACCGACTTCCAAACCTTATAAATAGAAAACTCAAAAACGAGTTTTAAGTGTGCTAAATCATATTCTCGATACATAAACCACAAAAGTTGATTTTTAGAGGAGAAAAAGAGCATAAGAGGTCGAGCAACATATTCAATTCTATAGGAGACATCGTGAATTCCATATACTTTTGTAATCATTTAGTTTTTGGTATCATTCGTTAACTCGGTTAGTTTACCTTGGATAAATTATTACTCTTGTATTTATTATGACGTTCGAAGGCTAATACCTTTGGGTATTAGTCATTATTATGAAGATCTGAATGTTTGGTATTTGTTTATAACGATTTCTTAATTTATCGTTTAGTGCTTGTTTATGTTTATCAATTTATACTTGTTTACGCGCTTTTGTATGCGACCTATCATTCAACTGGATCTAGCAAAGTAGACCAAGCGGATCTAGAGTCCGGGATAGCTCTCCATATAGTAATTTATACATCTTGAATAATAGTTACATAAGTATTGTCCTTCTAAGTCTGTGTTTAGGATACGCTTTGGGCTTAACTAGTTAATTGGATATTACCGATGGTTTATTGATCGTGTTGACTAGCTGGTGACCTAGATAATTCAACAAATAACGTTCTAATTCCATTGGAGAGTTGGACAAGTGGACTACTAGTGTATAGATTGCCATTAAGTGGTAAGTGGGTAAAGTCTCTATGAGCTAGGGTTTAACAAGATCGCCATTGCTTTAATCCCTAAGATAGATTATAATCAGCAAATATGGATGCTTTATGCGGATGCTTTAAATGTGACATAATTAATGTGTCTAGGTCTTAGGATTATGTAACGCCTAAGTCTTAAGAATGCTATGCCACCTCAAAATAAGAAATCATTGCACTTAATAAACAAACCAACGTTCTAATCGGATTAATAATGGTTAATACAGTTTTCTTATATAAGGGTCGACCGCTCTTCTATCTTTTGTGTATTAGCTTACGTGGGTAACAGTGTCTTGAATTGATTGTAGTCACCAACCAAACCGTGCCAGTCTCTCAGGCTGAAAACCCCCTTTTCCCGTTAGAATTAGGATTTAGACTGACATAGGTTTAACATAGGATTAGAATAGAATTAACATAGATTAGATAACCAAGATATTAATTAAATTGATAGATTTAACCTCGCTCTTAGTGATCAACACCCTACTTAACACGAAACTACTATCGATCGGGTATACTGCCCGTTAAAGTGTTATTTTTTGTTGAGTCGGCAAAATATAAATTTAAAACTTGAAACAATAAAATATACACCACACAATGACACATCAAGTTTTTGGCGCCATTGACAGGGAGTGAAAATTAATCTTGGTTTTTATTTTGATATTTTGGTTTTTAACATTAGATTAGATCTAACCCTTAGGATTAGTATAATTTAGATTAGTGTATATTCTTGTATATTCTGTATATTTTATATATTTGTCTTTAATTGTTTGCTTGTATATATTTGTGTGTTTAATTGTTTGCGTATTTAATTGTTTTTCTTGAATATATTTGTGTGTTTTATAGTTGAATACGGCGTATCCACTTCCACTGGATACGGCGTATCCAGTTCTCTGTCCAATACAGCGTATTCAAACTAACTGATTAATACAGCGTATCCACTTCCATTGGATACGGTGTATCGATTGTTTGGAATAGAAACTGAAATAATTGATTTTCGTGCAAAAAAATTTCTACCTTCCTTCGGAATAAATCCTGCTGATTGTTTATCCCTTGTTTCAGGTAGTGCATGACAAGGAGTTCGACGAATGAACTATACACACCTTACAAAGATCCTGAACGTGAGTTCTGATCATCAAGAAGACACTTCAAGACTCTAAGTCTTGACGAATTAAGATCTTCGGATTTCAATCTACTTTCTGATGAAGAATACTTAGAGGAAGAAGAAGTGGAAGAAATGGCGGAAACAATCGAGCAATACATGAGCAAGACCCGAACAGACTATGGATCAGGAGTCGCTAGGCCTAAAATTGATAACAAAGATCAATTTGAACTAAAAGGACAATTTCTTAAGGAGCTTCGAGAAAACACATTTAGCGGTTCGGATAATGAGGATGCTAAAGAACACATTGAAAAAGTTCTCAAAATAGTTGACTTATTCCATGTTCCTAACATCACTGTGGATCAACTAATGCTCCGAGTCTTCCCTATATCTTTAACTAGAGCCCCAGCTTGTTGGTTAAGAAACAAACCAACTGGTTCGATCAAAACTTTGGAAGATCTTAAAACTAAGTTCTTAAACAAATACTGCCCACCTGGTTGAACTGCAAAGAAAATGGAGGAAATCAACAACTTTCAGCAAAATCCAGATGAAACCCTTTATCAAGCATGAAAGCACTTTAAGGAACTCTTGATGAAGTGTCCTCAGTACTATTTGACTGAGATGCATGAGGTGATTTTGTTCTACAATGGGTTGGATGTTCCAACATGACAGATTCTTGACTTAAGAGGTGCCGTTCCAACTAAAACTGCTGCAGATGCCAAAACAGCCATCCAAGAAATGGCTGAATACTCTCAAAAATGGCACAATGGAACATCTAGAGGAAGAAGTACCGAGACTTCTGACGGACTGGCTGCTATACAAGCACAACTGAACAATCTTGGAAGAGAGATTAAGAAAGTAAATGAAAAAGTTTATGCTGCTCAAGTTGGATGCGAGCAATGCAAATGACCCAATTACACCAAGGATTGCCCATAGAAAGAAGAAGGGAAAACCTTAGAAGAAGCTTACTACACGCAATTTGGTGGACCTTTTCAAGGAGGGGGATATAGAGCAACTGCTCCAGGGTACTATCAAAGGAACAACGCCAATCCTTCATTCCAGGAACGAAGGCAATCTATGGAAGATACCTTGAGCAAATTCATGAGTGAATCAGCAAAGAGACACGAAGAAAACTCTAACTTGATCAAAGAAATCCGAGCTTCGACAGATGCTGCCATAAGGAACCAAGGAGCATCGATCAAAACTTTAGAAATTCAAATCGGGCAAATGAGCAAGGTACTATAGGAGAGAGGATTTGGAAGCCTACCAAGCTCAACTGAAACAAACCCGAGAGACCAAGTCAAGTCGATTTCAACCTCCATTAAAGCTGATTCAAACTCGATACGCCGTATTGGATCTAACCAATACGCCGTATCCACTGGACAGAATAGTACACCATTATACAAGGCAAGACAAATGACGGTTCCTTTTCCAAGTCATTTGGATAATCATTACTGTGAAGAAGAGGGGAACTATGGACCAAAATTCACGGAAGCTTGTGGAGCTTCACATATCAACAACGCCATACCCCGAAAGGAGAAAGACCCAGGAAGTTTCACTTTACCTTGCTTTATTAATGATTTCTGTTTTGACAACGCCCTTGTTGACTTAGGAGCTAGCGTTAGTGTTATGCCTCTCTCGACCTACCTTAACTTAGGATTAGGCGAATTAGTTCACACTAGGTTGACAGTGGAATTGGCAGATAGAACAGTAAAATATCCAAAAGGAATTGCTGAAAACGTTCTAGTAGGAATTGGTAAATTTACTTTCCCCGTAGACTTTATAATTCTAGATATGCCCGAGGATATCAGAGTGACCTTGATCCTCGGAAGACCATTTTTGTCTACCGCCCGTGCTAAGATTGATGTTTACAAAAGAAAAATTACTTTAAGAGTTGGGGAAGAAAAGATTATTTTCAAAAGTGTTAAACCTGCTAGTAGTATAATTAAGAGGGTCTACATGTTAAGTTTGAGAGAACGAATGGAGCTTTATTTAGAAGCTAGGCTTATGGGAGAAATTTTGGTGATCAATAGATCATTAGACCCTTTCTTGGAAGATTACATTGAATTAATCGATCTAAATAAACCATTTGAGCTTAGAAGAAATCAAGGAAATGATTTGATGCCCACCATCGAGGAAGGTGAGGTAATTAAGGAATTTAGAACTAGGAATGAAGATCTTGAGACAGGAGTTGATGATTACCCTAGTTATTGTGATGACGATAAGAAAATCCATATAGATTGCGCTCACAACTTAAAGTTTTCATGCATGATAGGATTTGAATTTACTCACGCCAACTTTTTCCCATTATTGTATGTCAACATGATGTCAAGAAAATTTCACAATTCAATAATGAAAAACAAGATGGTGTACAAAGGGAGTAATGTTGTAGGAGCCTTAATGAATGTGCCTATCTTTGTAGGAACTTTTTCTGTGATGACAGATTTTGCAGTTTTAGAAAATATGGATGCTTATCGTGATGAAGGAATGGGCGATGTTATTTTTGGCGAACCATTCTTAAGAGAAGTTGATACTAAAGCAAAACGGTTCGAAGGAATGATTACCCTTTACAAAGGTGATGATGAAGTAACTTACCAAATGGTGCGATCACATCCAAGGTTTAAACACCACACTAATGAGCAATGCAATAAGATCCCACCATTACTAAAGGTGAAAGAGAAGGATGTGATGAACGAAGTCTTGCGTGCATACCAAAAGCTTAAGGGGTTCTACAAAAGAGTTTTAAATCTAGGACCCGATTACATTCGTAATGCGAAGACAGAAGAATGGCTCACACGCGGGCACATCAACATGCATGAGTTAGATTAAAAAGGAAGCTGAAGAAAAGTCTAACTTAAAGACTTCGCTGTAAACAAAAGTACTTCCCGAGAGACAACCCAAAATGTTATTTAATTTTGTTATCGAGTCTGTCTTCCCAGACTTTAATACGGCGTATCCGTTCCACCCCATACGGCATATTGATTGTCTGGACGTTATCAGTCTTTACTTTTTATGCACTTTAAAAACATTATTGTCAGTTCTGCGAATATGCCATATTCAATTATTTGATACGCCGTATCCACAGACTGACCCATATTTAGTTTGTTTTAGTTTAGTTTAAATTAACCGTAGGTACCAAGTTAGGAATGCACCTGTTTTTCCTATATTTTACACAAGACCCCGTGAAGGAAATATCGACGAATATTGGTGGAGAATTTATGAATCTGGAAATCTTGAAGTGTTGGAGTCTTGAAACCTCAAGACGGCTGTTCAACACAAAATCTTGCTCATAAACGCAAATTGGAGAATCTACCGAGCAAAAATCAGGGGAGTTTCTCATTCTAATTCTTTTTAAATTCCCGTATTTAATGTTTTATATATACAACGAGGACGTTGTATAATTCAAGTGGGGGGATGGAATTAGAATGATCACTTGTCCAAATTTTCACAATAAAATGCTTAAATTATGCTCAAATTTAAAAAAATTTCAAGCATACTTTTGTGAAATTACTTGTTACATAACCCGCACACAATAACCCTTGTTAGATATTGTGAGGATTTAACCTTTCCGTTTCCAAATGTTTACCTAAAATCCATAAAATATGAGTGTGCCGGTGATGTTGTAGACTTTAGAACTTGGCTTGGTATATCTATTCGAGACCACAATAATGAGTATTATGGATTTAATTGGAGTAACTTGTTTAAATTGGTAAATCTTAGGATTACAACCAAATCGCCTATACATGTTGTTTATTAACTAACTACACCGGTTAGTTAACCTCCCGTTAAACCCTTCCACTCTCATCTTTAGAGTGATGATCCACTAGAACAACCCGTAGAGCCAATCCTTTAGGAATTTACACCAACTATTTGTTTTGTTACACCCTTACACCTTAACCTACCCTGTTAGATTAAAGTTTAATTTACAGTTGCTAGTTGCTTAAAGTGTAAAGTTTGTATTTCCCGAGTCTTGTGTCATTTTCTATCTTTGGTGCGGTTGGAAATTTGCACATTGCAAATAGGAATGTATATTAGTAGTCAAAGCTCATGTGATTTTACTACCGTCACAATTATTGGTGAAACCAAAGAACGAAGAAATTACCAAAGGAATTATCAGGAATTATTATGATGGTGAAGATGGTAAAACTACACCAAGATTTGAAGTATTAATTTTTTTTAAAGATAATCGTTTCCCAAAAAACATTACCAAAGGAATTATACAAAGGATCGATTATTCATTGATACGTCTAAAAATCAACAATATAAAGTATTGTACAAAGTGGAAGATATCGCCGTTTGCCTTGTAAAGTATGTAAAGTTTTGGGATGATTGGGAAGTTGATCGTTACGGGAACGCCAACTTAGGTTGTTGTTTTGATCTATGATCAAGACGTTGTAAATAGTTGTGTCTTTATCATGATAACGGTCGGGAAATAAGTGTCTAGCAACTTGTATCTTAAGTCTTAATCTATTTGTTTCTTAATTTTTATTTAACAACAGTTTGCTTCCCTCTGACTTAATGATTAACCATGGGTTTTACGCGAATGAGAATGTGATCGACCATGCATGTCTATTTCGTCGTTACGGCCATGTATGCATGTCTCGCCTGCCTTGTTGGTTTATTACTGTTGGTGAAAGTTAGAAGGTTCCTACCATATATCATTCTTTATCCTAACCGCTAGTTAAATTCGAATGGGGATGTGATCGAACACACATGCCTATCCTGGCATTCCGGGTGTGTATGTGTGCTTTAGCTGCCTTGTTGGAGTGGTACTTCTGGTAAAAGATTGTATAATGATCAATCATATGCCTTTTTTTTCCATAACTTATAGTGTTTACGCTATTTTCACTCAAAAGCTCTTGTGGAAGATAAGCCAAAAAGGGAAGGGCTTATAGGTTATACTAGCTTGTTTTCAAACAAGCTAGAGCTTGTTGATAAGCTCTTAAGAGCATTTATGCCCTTGTTTTGAGCAAAAGGCCTTGTAAGTATTTACTTTTCATTCTTAGCTTATTTACTGTTAGCTTATTCTACTATTTATTTATTGCTTATTTTCTGCTTACTTATGCTTATTATTGATGTTCCAAATGCTTAATTATCTTTGCTTGGGGTTAGGTCTTCTTTGTTTATGTTTTTATAGAAAAAAAACAATCTAATTTAAGCATAAAAATGCCTTAATCTGTTTTCTTATTAAATAAGTGCTTATCACTTGCTGGAATTTACTTATAAAGCCTTAAGTTGGGTTAGTTAATCATCGTGTTTTAAAAAAAGAACTTTAGGCTTAAATCAGTGAAAATCAATTTAAAATGGATTATTGAATATTCAAAGGAGTGTTTTGGGTTAAGAGGTAAAATAGGTTCCAAACAGTTATAAAACTGCATCGGGTCATCCAATCCAACTTTGTCAAGCTCTTTTAAGATTGTTATCAGAGTTTAAAAGTTTTTAAAGTTAAAATTAAGTTTTAAGGTTTGTCTATAATCGCTCTAAATCTGTGGTTTTGAAAATTTGTCTAAACCTGATTTGTAATTGATTTTTGCTAAAAACATCGTTTTAAGTTTTGTATATGCTTACATTAGTTGGTTTAAATGGCAGGTAGTAAAAAAAAAGGTTGGTTTAATTGTTATAGTGCAATTGTGGGTTTTGGAATAAAACTGTCAAATTGTTGCAAAAGTTTTTAAAGCTTAAACAGTCTTTTTAATCTTCAAATTTAGATAAGTTACATGTTAGTTTTAGGTTTTGAAAGTTGATAGCACAAGTATTTGTTAGTATAGAGCTCAATCCTGTTTGAGCTTAATTTTAAACTTAGACTTTATTTGCTATGCTATTTTTAGGTTCTGCAATTAGCTAATTGGTCATTTAAATCCAAACACTTAGTAAAAAACCGCATTTTCTTTTTGCTTTTTTCTAGCTTATCTTTTAATCTTAATTGCTTATATTCTTTGTCCTAGATGCATGATTGAGTCTTAAACTTAATCTATTTTCACTATTAAGCTTATTTCTTATGCTTATTGTTATTTATATCATAGGGTTAATTTTGCTAAAAAGTAGTGGCATAACCTGTTTAAACTGATTTTTATAGTCTTCTGTCTTGACTTTCAGTGCCTTATTTAATCGCTTAATTTAAAATGCTTATTCTTAGTCCCCTATGCTTATTAGGTGTAGCTAGTATTTGTTTTAAGCTTATTGTTGGGGTATTTGCTTATTGTTTTTAAAAGCCAAACAGTTTAGTAATTGTCACTTAGTCTTAAAAAAAGCTAAACTGTCATTTTCAATCTGCTTATTCCTAGCTTATTTTTAAGTTTTGTAAAAAATTCTTTTTTTTAAAGTTGCTTATTTAGTCTTATATTTAGCTGTTTTAAAAAAATAAAATAAAAAAAATTACAAAAAGGGAAGCCACAAGGGTTGAACCTGCCCCCTTCTCACTACCAACACTTTAACACCACACTCCACTGCCAACATGCCCTTGGGTCTTTTTTCATTAAACCTTCTCCCTATTTTTCTTTTATCACCTTTTTAGCCCTTTAAGCCAACAACCCTATTTTGCTTATTTCCAGCTTATTCCAATAAGCTGTGAGACCCAATTTATTTTTCCTAGGATTAGATTAGTAAGAAGTACTTTTCCTGAATTTTTTAGATTTTTCCAAATTAGTTTAATATTTTTAATATTTTCTTTAGATTAAAATTGTTTTTAAATCATAATAAATTAAATAAAAGTCAAAAAAATATAATCTTTTTTTCTAAAATTATTTTTAATCATTTAGGACTGTTAAAAATTAAATTTGCATTTTTAGGGTTAAAATTTTAGAATTTAGGTTTTTAAGGCTCGGGTTTTAAATCCCGTTATCATTTTCGTGTTTTAACCTTAATTGCTTTCGTTTTTAGCTTGCCTTTATTTATTTTTGCATTTCATTTGTAGAAATAGAATCCAAAATCAAAATCATTGATTATTCCAACACGCGATCACGAACTTAACCTCGATTTTCAATTCACGCCTCGTCGGGATACGACCCGGGAAGGTTTTGGATTTTACTTTGGTTAAAAGTAATTTTCTTAAAAACATTACGGAATACTTCTCTTATACTATAATTTTGTATTTGGTATTTTAGTTATATATATATATATATATATATATATATATATATATATATATATAAATAGTAAAATATTGTATATGCTATTATATTCAAACGAATTTTTAGCGCCGCTGTCGGGGAGGTGTGTATTGAATATCGAATTGAGGTTTGAAGATTAGTGTTTTGAAGATCTTTCCTCGTGAAGTTATCATTTAATTATTTTCTTTTATATAAAACTAAAAAAATACAAAAATATTTTCTTTTTCTCGATTTATTTTCGTAGATTTATTAGAAAAAATCAAAAATACTTTCCTAAAGTATTTAAAAAACCAAAAAAAATTGAAAAACCAACAAAAACAACCGTTGTGTCACTGTGAAAATCGGCCTCACTATAGATGGTATCAAACTATAAGAGAGGTATAAGGAGTGGTTGATCCTCACGAAAAAAAAACTTTGACCCGAAAGGGGGAGGTTTTTAATAGCTTCACGCTTTCCCGCTCCTCCGCTTCTTTGTGCGTTTTTTAAAGAGCTACCTTACACTTGTTTGATTATCGGTTACAAAAATATTTTTCTTTTTTATTTTCTCTTATTTTGTTCTTAGTGTATGCAAACTCGCTCTTCTTCAAAATTCGTTGGTGAACCTTCTACGAATCCTACTTCTACGATTCTGAAACGTCGTAATCGTAGACGTTCTAAACAAAGAGTCGAACCGTTTTCTCTTGTAGAGACTCCCGTAGTTACGATGGTCGATCAACGTACTATGGCGGATTAACTCTGTCACCGCACCGAGGGTTTATGCGGAGGCAATCCGTAGTACCACCCTTTCCCGCTTAGCATTTCGATCTCAACCATAGTCTAATCAATCTTGTAACTTCAAAACAATTCTTCGGTTTAGAGAAAGAAGATCCTCATGCTCATATTCGATATTTTAACAAGATTACTTCTATGTTGAAGTACAAAGATGTGCCTGAGACATCGATTAAGCTTATGCTTTTTCCATTTTCTATCGATGGTCCAGCCCGGATTTGGCTCGACAAAGAACCTTCGCGTTCTATTCTCACTTGGTACGATCTTGTGTCCAAGTTTATTAACCATTTCTTTCCTCCCTTAAAAACAACAAATCTCCGGAATAAAATTTCAGATTTTCAACAACATTTTGATGAAACATTTTATGAGGCATGAGACCGATGCAAGGATCTCCTTCGAGCATGCGCACATCATGGTTTTACCGAATTGCATCAACTCGATACCTTCTACAATGGTTTAAACCCATCCGATTCAGAATTCTTTGTATTCTGCAGCCGGTGCAATCTTTTGGAGAGAAGTGCACAAGATGTGTTAAAAATCATTGAAAACAAATCAAAATTTCGTAATTCAAGAAACAAACCCATTGTTTCTCAAGTGAAAGCAATTAATGTTGATTCTTCAGAAATAGCCAGTACCGTAGCCAGTGTCGTGACTAGTGCCATGACCGCGATGTTTAAACAACATCAAGTAACCCCAACTCCAGCTTCCATAAAAGCTGTTTAGGAATCTTGTGTTACTTTTTTGGCATGTCTCATTCTTACTGACAGAGTCCTCCACGATGGCAACACATTTTTGGCTGATCAAGGACAATATTCAAGGGATATGTTTCAGCAAGCCACAGAGAACTACAATCAGGAAAATACCGGTTTATCATCCCCAAAGTGTAGCAACAGTTTCGAACCATCCGGTTTGTTGCTCACCAAATGTGCAAAATCAAGGGTTTAACCAGAATCGAGGAAATAACTTCAATCAAGGAAAATACGTCTTATCAAGCTCCGATTCAAACTCAAGTTACTACTTCGAGTGACTTGGAGAAATTTAAGAAAACAAATGAGGCTAGTATGCAAGCCATGAGAAATCATATCAGTAATTTAAAATCAAAAAAGAAATGAAATGCAGTCTACATTGCAAAATCAAAATAAACTTCAAGATGAAATGAGGAATTATATGCAAGCCACAATGTCAATACAACAATTAGCCTTAAGAATATATTCTAATTTTTTCTAATGACATATTTGCTTCTTCAACGGTACGGGTACACTTCCTAGCCATACCGTTGCTAACCCGAGAGGTGATTTAAAAGCAATCACCACCCGAAGTGGTATTTCTTATGATAGACCTCCAATTCCACCTCTTCGCAAGGTGGTGGAACGGGAACCCGAGGTGACAAAGGATACGGTGCAACCGAGTACCGCCTAAACATCTCAACCATCGGTAAAGTCCAAAATTCAAGCTCCAAGAATGAGCCCGTTGTTGCTCCTAAGCTTAAACCGTCTATACCTTATCCTTCAAGAGCCAACAAACAAAAGCTCCGAGAAAAAGATGATAAACTAGTCGAAAAACTCTCTACCCGTTGAAATCTTAAGGGAATTACGATTTCGAGGTCCAAATTCCGCGGATGCTCTTCTACATATGCCGAAAATATGCTTCAATGTTTTTAAAGCCACCAAATAACATAGAAAAATTGTTTGACTTATCCCAAAACACCGGTGAATAGAATTGTTTCGGCCGGTTATCCTAAAAAGTTGCCTGAAAATTTTCTAAGTAGACCCCGATAAGTTTCTTATTGCCATGGTGAATTTCTGGAGTTATTGAATGCTAGCCATGGTCGATCTTGGTGCATGCATCACTTGAATGCCTCTTTCCATGATGGAAGAAGCTCTCACTCCCCAGAACGTACTCCTACTTAAAAATGAATTCTTGAAACTTTGCAGACCGATCGACTACTAGTCCATCCGGTATCTACCGAAGAATCTTTGTAAAAGTAGGAAGTGCCCTTTTGCCGTTCGACTTCATTAGTTGAGTTTGAAATAAATTTGTGATCCTCGGCGTTCCAGTTTAATTCTGGAGAGACCTTTTTAATGACGCACGTGCTTTGATTGATGTTAATGGTGAAAGCGAATGCAAATTCCGATTTGATGATAAGCCATAACATTTAAAGATGGTCAAACTATCGAGATACTCCTACAGTGATGTTTGGTAACAATGAATCGAATCGACATCATCGACGTAGCTTAAGGAAGAGTATGAGCTCAAGAGAGTGCTCGGATTCTCGAGGATATTTTCTTACGAAGTCTGTGCAACTCCACTCCGACTTTAGATCCTATCCTCTGATCTACTCTTCAACCCTCTCTCACCCTTTTGACGAAGGTGACTTCATTTTGGAAGTAAACGCAGCTTGACTTACAAATGATTCCACATTCCATCAGGAATTATGAAGACGACTGTGTATCACCGGAGGCGACCTTCTTCTACTCGAGAAAGTCATTAAACGTATAGACATCTCCTCTCCTCCGAAAGAACTTAATCTTGAAGAACTTAAAAAACAAGTAAAATATCTTAATTGACTAAACCTTCAGGTGAGAGCTGAGAGCTCAAGGAATCTAAACCTTCACATCCTGATTAGCAATTTTTGAGGGTAACCGATAAACTACCTGTCCATAATTGCAAAAACTTAAAAATGAAGATGAGAAGGTCCGAATTCGTAAGGTTAAAGTCACACCAAAGCCTGTGCCATCTGCTAGAAAATCTCTAGATAATAAGGGCATTAGACCCATAAGTTTGTACTCACCAAAATTATAAATGGAGGATGACTTCTAAACCGGCAATCAACATCAAAGACGGGTAACCCCAAAAGATTCATTGAGGTTAACAAAAAGGAAGTTATTCAAACTCCTATGCCGTATTGTTATCCTATCTCCGATAGCCCGTGGGTTAGCCCCGTTCATTATGTGCCTAAAAAGGGTGGTATGACCGTAGTTGAAAATGAAGATAATGAGTTGAATACCTTACTGATTAGTATGGAGTGATGGCGTGTATGCCATTGACTGACCGAAAGTTAAAATGTGCCACTCGTAAAGATCATTTCCCGTTACCGTTTATGGACCAAATGCTCGAAAGACTCATGGGAAATGAATACTATTGTTTTCTAGATGGTTTCTCGAGATATTTTCAAATTCCTATAGACCCGCAAGACCAAGAAAAGACCACCTTCACTTGCCCTTATGGGACGTTTGCCTACCGACGCATGCCTTTCGGCTTATGTAATGCTCCGGGCACGTTCCAAAGGTGCATGATGGCCATTTTCCAAGACATGCTCGAGGAAACAATGGAGGTCTTTATGGACGATTTCTTGGTCTTCGGGGATTCTTTCTCTTCATGCCTCTCCTATTTAGAACAGAAATGCTCACGACTGTGGCGAAGACACGAATTTAGTTCTAAATTGATAAATGCCAGTTTATGGTAAGAAGATGCATTGTTTCTAGGACATAAGATTTCAAAGTCCGTGATTGAGGTCGACAAAGCTAAAGTTGATGTTATAGCTAAACTCCCTCATCCGACTTCCGTTAAAGGCATTCAAATTTTTTTAAGTCACGCCGGGTGCTATCGTCGATTTATTCAAGATTTTTCTAAAATAGCCCGGCCGATGACCCATCTTCTTGAAAAGGATACCCCTTTCATCTTCTCAAAAGAATGTATTGAATCATTTAATATACTTAAGAAAAGTTAACCGAAGCTCCGATTTTAGTTTCCCTCGATTGGGACCTACCATTTGAAATTATGTGTATGCTAGTGATTACGCAGTAGGTGCAGTCTTGGGGCAACGTAAGACCAAATATTTTCAGCCTAATACACATGCAGTAAGACCATGACAGATGCTCAAGCACATTACACTACTACGGAGAAAGAATTATTAGCCGTGGTATATGCTTTCTAAAAATTCCGGCCTTATTTAGTCTTGTCGAAGACCATAGTGTATACGGACCACTCGGATCTCAAATATCTTCTTGCCAAGAAAGATGCTAAACCGAGATTGCTCCGGTGGATTCTCTTACTCCAAGAATTTGATGTCATTATTCGTGATAAAAAAAGGAGCGAAGAATCTCGTGGCCGACCACTTATCAAGACTTGAAAATCCCCACCAAGATGTTCTCGAGAACAAGGAAATTACCAAAATATTTCCTCTCGAGACTCTTGGTATGGTTACCTTTCGTCGTTATTCTAGTACCTCATGGTTTGCCGACGTTTCAAACTACCATGCGGGGAATTTTATTGTGAAAGGGATGTCGTCCCAACAAAAGAAAAAAATATTTAAAGATGTTAAGCATTACTTTTGGGACGACCCCTACTTGTTTAGAATTGATGGGGATCAAGTGATTAGACGATGTGTTTATGGCCAAGAAGCCGTTGATATCCTCACGGCTTGCCATAATTGACCCACCGGGGGACATCGTGGCGCCAACTGCACCGCTAAAAAAGTTTTTGATTCCGGATTTTATTGGCTGACTATTTACCGAGATGTCCATGACTTGGTCACACGGTGTGACGCTTGTCAACGTCAAGGCAAAATCTCGCAAAAAGATGAAATGCCCCAAAATGCAATTCAAGTATGTGAGATCTTTGACGTGTGGGGCATCGATTTCATGGGCCCGTTCCCGTCTTCTCGATGGAACAAGTACATTCTTGTGGCCGTTGACTACATTTCTAAATGGGTTGAATCAAAAGCGCTCCCCACTAACGATGCCCGAGTTGTCGTAAAATTCTTGAAATCTCTCTTTGCCTGATTTGGAACTCCTTGTGCTATTATTAGTGATCGCGGTACTCACTTTTGCAATGACGAATTTGCAAAGGTCATGCTTAAGTATGGAGTTACTCACCGTCTTTCTACCGCGTATGTAACACCCCCAAAATGGGTCGCAGCGGAATAAGGATCCGGGGCGTGTTACTTCAAGATCAACAGCACAAGATATATATAAGAACGACACAAAAGTCGTTTAGATTGATACATTGGATTTAAATAAAAGACATATTACAAAAGCTTATAGCTTTACTTGTTCTTTGTTTAATATTACAAAAGATGACATAGATTTCCCAAAACATGATGCACATAAATCTTTAACAGTGCAATCCAAAACATAATCCAATGCATCCTTGGCACCTCGTGCCTATTGACCTCCTGAAACATTGGCTAAAAACGTCAACAAAAAATTTTTGGTGAATTCCTAGGTTATGTAATTAAATTTAATGCCGAGACCCGCAAGACTATCCCGTGATGTTACAACATATGCCAACAATCACAAAACCAGATTACTGTTGCACTAAGCTCATGACACTTGTTGTAACCCGCAACATCTAAGTCTGACATGGTCAACGTTCGTTCCCGGTGATAGCTAATCACCCAAACGGGGAGTAAATCCAATGAGAATCTATTTATAACATTCGCGCTCACATAATGCAATTAACAACTACATCTATGCAATTGACAGTTCATGATAATGGGCTCAGGAGGGTTATCGCTACTTAGGCAAACACATAATCAATATACTTTAAACACTTGCGTCCAATTTATAAAACAAAGCATGTTCTCACCCCAAATAATAGTAAATCAGTAAAACTATAAAAGTGGGGCTATGAACTCACCTTGAGTACAGATAGTCTAAATAATCACAGATAAAACGTCACGCAAGACGATAAATGCAACCTATTTAAATTAAGGTCGTATAAGTACCGAGTACTTTAATTAATAACATTGAATATAATCTTATAGTAGTTACATCGTACTATCGTTCGGGCTATCATAATTAAAGAGGTCATGACATGACGTACGAGGAGTTAGGACACTTTAAATCGTAAATCCAACAACTCGTCGATACGCCATCTGAAGAGGCCTCATTATGAAACTCCCTAGTATTATAGCACTTTGATAACCACTCAATATTCTATATAGCATAATCACCGACTAATCGTTTTAGTAAAATAATATTTATAAAGTGAAAACGTTTATAAATATACTTTTCGTAAAAAGACCTATATATTTGGTTCGTTTTTAAGTCCGATCTCGCGTTTTCTTACGTCCACGACTTCGTAGTAAGACGAGTGAATCACGAATATTACATTTACATGTTCTTTTCTTGGATATTCTGCGATGATCGGTGATTTTACTGTTCACGACAGCTCGTTTGTCGTTTTTGGGTTTTAATTAGCGTAAACTTGTAATCGTAATAACTTCTAAACTTTTTAATCCCCGATTTTAGTGATTGCCTTCGTGTACGGTATTCTTGTTATTAAAAGATGTATTAATATATTATAACAAGTTGGGTCCGCTGATGAATAGTACTTCTAAGCTGTTCATAGTTTATAAATTTACTTTTAATAAACTTTAATAATCGAAAATGTCCGTAGTTTATTCGTTATATGTTCCGTTTTTTAGTCGATTCTTTCGAGAACAGATCTCGTCATCAAAAGTTATATAATATATTAATTGTTTTACAAATATAAAAGTTGCTGTAATGATAGTAACTTTTATAAAAATAGTTTGTATAAAAGTATTTATATCTATACTCGTAATAACGTATGTCGTTTTTGCGTTATATATCGGATTTCGAGTTTCTTAATCAATTTTGGAATCGTCACGAACTATATATTATATATGATGTCAACCCTCGAAAAGGAATTCGGATTTTAATCAAGCCCCTAAGTATTCATATGTAAATCTTTCATAAAAACCTTTTTTTATGTAATATTTGATTATAGTAGATTAATATAGGAACCCAAATAACTATATGTCACATATGATTATACAATATATAATTGTTTCATATCATCCATATCCGTATAAATTTATTGTACACAATTGTTAATAATTACTTTCCCCCCATTATTGTTTCCGATATGTGAAGATTAATAAAATCCTTATAAAAACCCTAATTTTAACCTTAAACAAGTTTTATACTTAAACCATATGTTAACATAACATTTCTATATTCACTATTTCACATGATATATACTAACCATAGGAATAAGAATAAGTGCATAAAATCATAAACATAAATCAAAAACTTCCATTTTACATATTAAAACGTCATACGTGAGTGATTTAGCCATAATTACATATATCACATAAAATAATGATAATAAAATAGTATGAAGGAAGAGGTAAGTACCTTAGGGATGATGTATAAGTAGAAAAAGGAGAAATAAGTGCTAAACCCGTGATTAGATTCCAAAACCAAAGCTACAAGCTAATAAACCCTAGATTTGGTTTGAAACCCAATCTTTCCTTTTCTTCCTTTAATACTTGCAAATGAAGAACCAATGCTTGCAAACAACTTAGATAAGCCTTAGGGATTGATAGAGTAAAGGGTTGTAAGGATTGTAGAAAAATTTTGTATGTTGATTATATGAGCTAAAAGAGCGTGATCTATAAGAGAGACAGAAGAAAGAGTTTTTGGTGTGATCAATGTTAAGAGTTTAAGAAAAGAAAGAGTGCATGCATGCTATATATAGTCAAAATATCTAACTAACCTAACCATGGTTACTTTCTAACCCTTGCACAAGGTTAAATTTCCAAGTGGTTCATGGAGTGTAAGAGATGGTTCCCTAGATCTTTCTTAAAATCCTAATATTATGAGACAATTTTGCTATACCTTGGTCCTATCATCAAAATTATCGTGTCACCATATACATTATAAGTGATGTCATTTTGATTAATTGGTATTGGGTATAAACGTGGTATATTCGTTTAAGCGTAGTAGTTTATGGTGCTCCGGGAATGCCGAAACGCGTTTTAGATCGTGAAACCCGAACAGCATTGTTATGTAGCCAATAGAAATAAATGAACAAAGACTTAATTATCCTTAATAATAATCATTAACACTTGCTTGATGTAAACATTTAATCGTTTAAATGACCCGTTTACATTGAATGAGCATTTTTATTTTAGCGCGATTAACATAACTTTTGAACTTTTAAGAGTAAAGCGCGTAAAACCCTAAAAATAAATTTGTAAATTACATTAAAGTTCATACTAATGACCTAAAACACGAGAGTGTTATAGCGTATCAATCCACAAACACAGTGGACACGGCTGGAGGTATTAATCGTGTTTGAACCGTTATCTTGAAAGGACCGTAGGTGAAAACCGTCCTTCAAGGTCTGAACAAGTTAGATGATGCTTTATAGTCCTTCCTTATCCGCTTTCAATACCCCACGTGTACCTCCTTAAATGCTAGTGTATGGAAAGCATGTCAACTTCCTCTAGAACTTGAACACAAGGCCTGAATGGTGGACCTTGAAACATTGCAATTTTGGACCTCAAGACCGCGTGGTGAACACCGGAAAGTTCAATCCTTGACTGAATTAAATAACACCAGATTCAAGCCCTACGAACCTCTTAATCTACAACTCAGAAAACAAGAAGATTCATGACATCAAGATTAAGACCCGCGTTTCAACGTTGGTGATCAGTTCTTCTTCTTAATTCTCGATTAAAGAATCTTCCCGGGGCAAGCTCAAAACCCGTGTGGACCTGACCTGTTCACCGTTGTCAAGTTTTTCCCTTATGTACCAGTCGAGTTATCTCAAACCCGACGGGCCAAAAAAAAAAACCCCCCCCCCCTTCAAGGTGAACGGTCATAGACTCAAACATTATTTTGGAGAGGACATACCACCCATGGTTGTCCCGGTTCTCCAAACCTTCCCCATGGACAACTAAATTCGGGGACGAGTCAAGCTTAGTGACTCATTAATAAACAAGCGCTTCGTGGGTGGCAACCCATGCTTATCCTAATATAATTATAATAGTAGTAATGAATAAGTGTGACGTGAGGGAGGTTCGCCTCTTCTTTTCTCGTGTTTGCATGGTTTTGTTGTTGTAAGTCAGGTATAAAATAAAATTTAACCTTGGATTTTGAAGACTCTCGTGCTCATGGTTTTGTCCTTCGTTCACTCGAGCTTCAATCCTTAGCATGATTATGGGAATCCAATATCCTAAATCTTATCGAGCTAACCGTTTTATCTTTAGACATACTTTCAAACAATGGCTATAGATTTACGTAGAAACCCTTCTTAGAAACATTGAGGACAATATTTCAGTCATAGTATGGGGGGGATCTATCGAATTTGATTATGCCCGCTAGACGATGTTTTCACCGTAATCACGTTTTTACCACCAAAATAACCAAAAAAATGAAAAAAAAAAAAAATTCTTTCAAAAATAAAACGTGCTGGGTAATTAAGAATAAATTTGACTCCGATCGAGCGTTTTCTAGTGAAGCTCTTAGCATTGTCCCTTCACCTTTATAAACTAACTGTCTAAGCTAGTTATTATTTGACTAAAGCATTCACGGATCTTTTTATTGAAAGATATTAAATTTGCAAACGAACTAAATGAAGTAGGAGTTTAATTAGTGAGTTGGATTCTAAATCAAGGATTAGTATAGAAATCTTAAGAGCTCATACAAGTGTAATTTTTGGCATTCTTCCACCCCGAAGCTTCTAACCGGATTAATAATACATAGCTCTTTTTAAAAATTAAACGTAAACAAAGAGTTTTGAAAGCTGTAATTAAAATAGTCGAGATAACCAATATTTTATTCAGTCTTAGTTCAAATTTAAACTTAAATTTCTAAAATAAATTGTCTCTATATCATGGTAGATATAAAGTGGTTAAAAAAACTAAAAACATGTGTAATAATAATAAAGAATTGTGGGCCTGATAAAAGTTTACTTGCCCCCCCCTCTTGCTGAGCGGCTCACAAGCCGATGTTGGCGGCCTTAAAAGAGGCCCATAGTCAAGATTAACAATCCAAGACTGATAAATTAGTTTGATGCATCTTGCCTGCTCCCAACCAATGTGCAGGCCGTCAAAAAAGGTCGCGATTTTCTTCGTTTAAAGGGATGTATAATTATCTGTTTAAGTGTAATAATGTGATGTTAATAATATAGGGAAAATATCTTTTTCTTAAATTTAAATATTCTTTTGAACTAAGACTATTCCGTTTTAAGTTGTGACTTTTCTAAATGAATTGTGTATTCATTTGACGGGACGCCTAAAGTTTTTAAAACCGAAGGTCCCTTAGAGTTCCAAATACTATCTATGTTGGGTGTCAAAAGCCTGGACACCTAAGCCGTCTCGACTGGGATGTGCCGAAAGAAAGTCCCGCTACAATGAATGAACTCGCCTTCAAAATCATAATTCTTGGGTGGGAACGTAAGCATAGAAATGATTACAATTTGTCTAAAAGGGTTGATCACTGTTAAATTCGAAATAATCACATTCACGATAATATATAATAATTGATCGGGAGTGAAAAGTTTCCACAATTACAAGTAGAGATATAGATTAGCATCTTAAACTAATATTCAACGGTGATAGTCCGCTTTATACGCTATGGTTTGGGACAAGTGAAAAACGAGGACAATGAAATTTATCCTTTTTTGAGCATTTTAGGATTGAAGTGTACTTGTTCTATGACCCTAATGTTATGAAATAACGAAAGTCCGGCACATTCTAGTTGGTTTAAAAAAGAGACGTTCAACAAAATGCGATGAGAAAAAAGGGAAATACAAAAATCTATGTGGTAATAAGTGTAAATATTTAAAAATGGTCAAAACGGGGCTTTTCAAAACTAACGATTCTTTAATCCCTTAGGATGAACACTTAGCTACTTTTCGAGGTAATTCAAATGCGCATTTATTATACCTCGAGGCAATGATCTTGCCTTTTAAGTATATAAGTATATTATTGGGTTATTAGAATCTTTCTAGTTTAATTGTTGGGAGTTTTCTGCTGTGTAACTAGGTTTTCTCGTTACAAATTCATTGCGGTCTGCTATTTGAGTTTTTCTTTTTCTATATTTCTTCTTCAAGATAATTATAGTAGTTGTTCTTGAGAGCTTAGTTATAACTTTTTTCTATATATATATATATATTGTCAAAGGTTCTGTGTCATTTAATTTCATGTTTAGGTACATAAATCTTGTATGTTGATTTTTTTGTTATTCTTGGATGATTATTAAATTTTTGCCCTTTTGCATTTAGAGCTTGCTTGTGTAAATTTGGTAGTAAGTCGTGTTAATGATCACTTGCAAGTTTGACATCAAGATGTTTAACGGTTTAGTTCTCCACTAGTAATTAGTAACTAGTAAGGTTGATAAACAGCCATTTCCTCACACTACTATTGAAGAAAAATTTAAGGGCAATGCAAACAAAGTGACATGCGCGTACCAGTCTATCTTCGCCGAGACCCCTCCGAGACGTTCGGTGCTTTTCGATGATATTGTTTCCCGTGCTTTTGATTGGTGCGTTAGTAGATGTAATAGCTCTTTTTCTTGGGATAGTTGGTTGAAAAACCCGAACTTAATCTCTTTGTAATTTCTTTCTAGCATCTTGCTAGGTTCTATTTAATTTGCCGTTAAAAAAAAAAAAGTGACATGCGCGTAGATCACCTAAAGAAGTAGAATTGATCATACAAAAAAGTATAGTATAGATTACTTATACAAAACCATTAAGAATGCAAAAGATGAGGTCTGAGTCAGCGAAGCTCGAAGCCCACGAGAAAGCATTTAAAAATGTATAAAGAAGTGGAACCAAGTAAATGTATGTGTGATGCCCAAAGAATCTTAATATTAAAATAGTATCAAAGAAAAAAAAGAAACCGTTCACATTCTAGTTTTGCAACAACACAACAACTTCGATGAGGCATAAACCAACTAAATAAATAATTCGCAACTATAAAAAATAATAATTTTGACCTAAAACTAAAACAAATGCAGCTATTTTTATGCTCTCTGACACGCCGTTCATAGATATAAATAAGGATAAAAGGGTTTCTCTTAGATTTTCACTTGTGAAAGCGAAAGAGGCATTCCGCGATTAATGTGGGTGTTAGCTATTGGTTCTCGAAAAATTCGCCAAGCTTCTTTCGATATCAATCCTGATGGATCGCGTTGTGTGGGTAGAAAGTGAAGGTGTTCCATTGAAACTATGGACTTTGGAACCTTTCAAAGAATTGTCACCAGTGTGGGGGTACTTAATCGACTCTAATGACTCTGATGGGAATTGTTTTCCTCTCGAAAGTTTATGTTTGTTCACCTAAGTCCATCTCAATATTTATGAAAACTTCAAGATCATTTTTCGTGGAAAAGTGTATTGGATTCGTGCTAAGGAGGTCCCTGGTTGGACCCCTGACCTGGTGGAGGACTCGGATGAGGAGGAATTATCTGATGACGATTCATTAGAAGAAGGAATGAAGAACCTTGAATCTGAGAATGATTGTAGCAACTCGTTCGAAGTTCCAGATACGGTTTGAAAATGAAGGTGGTTCAAAAAAGGGATCTCATCTGTGATCCTTTTGGGCTTTACCCTTTTTCTTAACAAAAGACAAAGGATCAAAAACATTAAGGAGCGTGGTACAAATTCTAGTCCAAATTCCAACCGGGTTTTAACCTATTAACGACAATGAGGTACAGGGGATAAGAAGTCTGTTAATGGCTTTTTATAAGAGGAGAAGCTCAACAATGACGATGGAGATTCTAACATTCTAACCTTCAAAGAAATGTAGATGAAATCCGCAAGTTTTGGTTCGTTTTAAGAAATCTAGTGGCACCGAGTTCAGGGGGCTCATTTATTGTGTCTTATGGTGGTAAGTGGTGAAAGATGGCCCAAACAATGGGCCTATAACAGGATGGGAGTGATTAACAATCTGTCTCGATTTCCATTGAATCTCAAGGAGCGTCGATTGTAGATCGATGAATTTTTTGTCCCATTAATATACAGCCTCGATCATAAGGCAAAAAAAGATTGGGCTAAAGGAGTTAGGTAATGTGATGAATAAGGTGAATTTTCTTGCGATTCAAGAAAACAAAGATGAGGAGATTGATCTTTTCAGTGTTGTCCGGTGTTGGGGTAATTCGTCTTTTGAGCATCTTCATAGTAATTCGGTAGGCAATTCAGGTGTATTTGTAGGTTTGGAAGTCCAACATTTTTTGTAAAAAAGCTTTCACTATTCAGATTTTTTTATCATTATTAGGGTTGTTTGTCGATTGAACGGTATTGACCTCATGATTATTGCGGTCTATGCTCCTCATGATCCGGTGATAAAACGTATGCTTTGGGACTATCTTGACGCTTGTTATTATTCAGTGATCAAGGATGAGTTTGTGATTATTGGGGGACTTCAATGAGGTTCGCGTCAAATCAGACCAAGGTTTGGTACTAATTTTAAATGTTCTTGGGCGAGAATATTTTTTAATTGCTTTTATTAATTCCTCGGGTTTAAAGAAGTCATCTTGAAGGTAGTGCTTTCACTTGGCGTCATAAGTCGTGCGACTAAAATGAGCAAGTTGGATAGATTTTCTTGTATCTAACTATTTGCTAATATTTTCCCTCACATTAGCGGCATCACTTTGGACAGATCTTGATACGATCACTGAGCCGATTCTTCTTCTGAGAGTCGGTCCATGATTATGGTCGGTGCCCTTCCGATTCTTTCACCATTGGATTCATTCCTCGAGGGCTTTTAATGATTTCGTTCACTTCATACTTGGAATTCTGCCCTTCTGTTGACTCTAATGGGATTGCGTTAACTTGGCGGGTCAAATTAATATTCCTTAATGCTCACATCAAGAATGGATTAATTAAAGATAACAAATGTGAAACAGTTACTACTATTGCAAATCTTTCAGAAGGAGTTGAACCATTAAATGCGGTTATTGACAAAAGGTACAGGTCTGAGGTAGAAGCGGGAAATATGAATGGAGTTGTTGGCTGCTTTTCGTAACATTGATCATATTCATTCTTATGTGGCTCATAAGGGCCAAGATCAAATGGTCAATTCGAAGGCGATGAACTCAAATTTTTTCCACGGTATTTTGAATAAAAAACGTTAATTCAAATGAACATCAAGGGGTATTACGATTGATGGCGTTTGGAAGGAGCAGCATTAAATGATGTCAAACAAGAATTTCTTTCTATTTTCAGGATTAGATTCGTAATCCCTTCGGAGAGGCATGCTAAATATTGATATGAGATTTCCGAAAACTATTTCTGAGATCAAAGTCAGGAGCTCTGAGCTGTGAAGTTTCTAAACTAGAGATTAAACGGCTGTTTGGTGGCTGAGGCACAGACAAATCCCCGGGCCCTGACGGGTTTTCTTTTGGCTTTTATCGGCATTTTTGAGCCCTGTTTATTGGCATGATGTTTATAGGGATGGTAAATCATTTCTTAATCATGAGAAATTCCTCCCTGGTTTGTAACTAATCTTGTATAGCTTTGATCCACAAAAAAGTCACCGGACGCTAACTTGGTCAAGACCCCCCACACCATCACCCCATTCAGCATCCACTAGACTCCCTCCCCTTTTGACCTATTAGCCTCATTGGAAGTATCTACAAGATCCATTGCAAGATTTTTGATCTACAGGCTTTTTATTTTTTGGGGTACATTGTTAATGAGCGCAATCTGCATTTATCGCCGAATGACATAATGTTAGACGGTCCGTTTATTCTTTAATGTGAGATTCTCAGTGGTTTGTAACCAATAAAAGAAGTAGAAATCTCTAATTTTTCAAGGTAGATTTTGAAAAGGACTTCGCATTCGGATTAGATGGGATTTTTTAGTGAGGTTCTTAAAGAGTTCTCGGTTTCAGTGTAAATGGCAGTTAAATGGATTCAGAGTTGGGGCCCCCCCTAACTTTGTCTAAGGGTTCTATTCTTTGTCAATGGAGGATACTGAATGAGGTTCCAATTTATAAAGGGTTGAAACAAGGCGATCCTTTATACCCCCTTTCCTTTTATCCTCGTGATGGTAGAGCCTTTCAATTTATCTTTTTCAAAGAATCGTAAAAACGCAGGATGTTTAAAGGTATTGTGTTAGATTCAAGTCTTTATGTCTTTCGCATCATGTTCTGCTGCGGATGTGCTATTTTTCTTAGGGGAGTGGTGTGACGGTAATATCTCCACTTTTGATCTTTTTTTTCACGTTTTTGAAATGCTTTTTTCATGCTAGGGCTCTTAAGTTCACTTGTAACAAACAGTAAGATAATGGGGGATTATTGTTTGGAAAGTGCTAGGTCATCCAAGCGGCTGCAAGTTAGGATGTCTCGTTTCTTAAGTGTCCTTTATACTTTTCTTGGGACTAGAGTGGGAGGTTCTACGACACGTGTTTCAAGCATTGGCAAGAGTAGTTGAAAAGTGATAGTCTCGGCTTTCCAAATGAGAAATCCAAAACTTTATCTATTGGTGGTCGTTTAACTTTGTTTTGGAAATCGGTTTTAGGATCTATTCCAGTCTTTCAACTGTTCTATTTTCAAAGTTTCCTTCATAGGTGCTTATATCTTAGTGTCTATTAGAAGTCATTTCTTTATGCCATGATCGGGTAGTAAAAGGCTTCTTGGGTTAAAGGGAACAATGTTTTTTGAAGACAAAAAACGCGGCGGGCTAGGTGTGTCTAGCTATTTGTCGGTTTAAATAGAGGCTTGATGATTAAGTTGGGTTTGGAAGTTTCTCTCGCAAAATGACTCTCTTTGACTAAAGTTAAAGTGTGCTATTCACGGTGTGGGTTTGGTAAAATTCAATTCGGAATGACTTTACTGGCAAATCATGTTGGCTCTCGATTTTGAGGGTGAAGTTCGATATCTCCAAAGAAAGGTTATTGTAAGTTTTTGATTATTGTGACTCATAAGATGGGAAACGGGGAGTCCACCAAATTCTGGTTGGATCATTGGCATACTAGGGGCATTTTTAAAGACATTTTTCCCAGATTATACGCGCTTGAATCCTCAAAGGATGTTACTGTTAGTTCCAAGATAGGCGACACGAGTTTGGTCTGCTCCTTCCGTCGAATTCCTAGAGGGGGTATCGAGCAAAATCAATTCGACAGCTTGGTAGAATTGGTTCGTTCTGTCACTATCGTGCCTTCGGCTGACAGATGGATTTCATGTTTAGGTACATAAATCTTGTATGTTGATTTTTTTGTTATTCTTGGATGATTATTAAATTTTTGCCCTTTTGCATTTAGAGCTTGCTTGTGTAAATTTGGTAGTAAGTCGTGTTAATGATCACTTGCATGTTTGACATCAAGATGTTTAACGGTTTAGTTCTCCACTAGTAATTAGTAACTAGTAAGGTTGATAAACAGCCATTTCCTTACACTACTATTGAAGAAAAATTTAAGGGCAATGCAAACAAAGTGACATGCGCGTAGATCACCTAAAGAAGTAGAATTGATCATACAAAAAAGTATAGTATAGATTACTTATACAAAACCATTAAGAATGCAAAAGATGAGGTCTGAGTCAGCGAAGCTCGAAGCCCACGAGAAAGCATTTAAAAATGTATAAAGAAGTGGAACCAAGTAAATGTATGTGTGATGCCCAAAGAATCTTAATATTAAAATAGCATCAAAGAAAAAAAAGAAACCGTTCACATTCTAGTTTTGCAACAACACAACAACTTCGATGAGGCATAAACCAACTAAATAAATAATTCGCAACTATAAAAATAATATTTTAGGACCAAAAACAAAACAAAAATGCAGCTATTTTATGCCTGACACGCCGTTCATAGATAAAATAAGGAAAAGAAAAGCTAAATATTTATTCGATCGTGGTTTGTCCTATTTCTATTTTAATTTTAGTTTCAAAAGCTTAAAAGTGAAATTCTTTGGTGTTTCCGGGTTGTACTAAAATTTTTAGGCAAACACAACTTGTAAACTATTTGAGATCACTAGTTGATTAAGCTCTGTGTCACGAGCAAAATTTTGTAGGGTCGAGTTTTGTTTAGAAGTGTGCTAATTTTGTTGGTTTTTGGTTTATTCTGTTGGTGTTGACGGAGTATCTAATCGATAAAAGTATAGTGCGTGCTACGAGTAAATGACTCAATATGACACCACACTGGTTGGGAGTTGAGGCCGCTCCCAGATGAGTACAAGGCAAGAAGAAACCATTGAATCTCTATGATACACGAGGTAGATGACTAGTGCTTATCAGGTTAAGGATGCTACGCGGGTTCGAAGGAATGACTCTGTTACAAGTGGTATCATAGCTAAATCGGACTGAGGCGGACTGAAGCATGATCAATCATGTACCTCTTTCAAAGTTCTTAAAAGTGTTGGTTGTGCGAAGATGACATGAGAGGTGTATCGGGATGTTCTAGAGGATAACATGATGTCGTGTTAAGTACACTATCTTGCATGCAATGGAAACCAGAAAAGTAATTGACTAATTCATTATGGGAATGACGTTCGCTGCATGCTGGATTGTAAGTCGGCAGGAAGAGTAATCGACTAATCCAAGAGGAAAGGTAGTCGTTGCACGTTGACCAGAGATTCGAAAATTGAATGTTCCTTTAAGTTTTTAATCCGAAGTAAAGTCATATCATTTGAGGGATGTCGTTCGTTAAGGCAAACGACCATGCACGAGTTCGTGCATGAATTGCTAGTGGGAGAATATCACGAGCCAAATTATGAAGCGTCAGGTTCTGCTTGGAAGCGTGTTTAATGCGAGCGTCCCGACTGATCCTTTTTGTCTTGTTGGATTCCTCTTACGATAAAGTTGTAGTACGTGTCACGAGTAGAGGACTCTACATGGTACCACAATGGTAGGGAGTTGAGGCCGCTCCCATGATGAGTCCAAGCCAAGATGAAACCAGTGATCCTCTATTATACCCGAAATGAATGACTGATTTTTACCGGGTTAAGGACGCCACACGAGGTCGACTAAATGACTGCGTGATATCCGTCTCAAATATTTATCTGAATACGACTCTACGTTCGAGTTTAACTATACTTTGCTTAAGAAGGAACTTTATCAGGTTCAAATATTTATCTGTGTAATCTTATACGCGAATAATTTCTTAAATTACGTTTGTCTAAAATTTCAACCATTCGACAACATTTACTTTAAATTTTCTTTGTAGTGAAGCTAATATTGTGTAGCTAAGGTTTTTTTCTCATTATCATTGTGTTCTCGAGTATCACTTAAAAAATGAAAAAAAATAGAAAAATTATGTTCTCAAGTAGTATTGAAGGAGTGAAAGAAAAGAAAAATAAGTGTGATTGGGTTGATTTTTGAAATATAATATTTCTTTTCAAAATTGAGCTAAAATGTTTACTTTACTTTTCGTTGAGCGAGGAATTCATTCATTTTGATAGTAATCCTATTACTAGATTATGATTATTTTTTGAGGTATTATATATAAGAAGTAAGTCAAGCCTACTCAATTTGTCGAAAAAATTTCAAGGTCGAGCATGAATGTAAACGCTTGATCGGATTCAAGGTGGAGCTACATCATGTATAGTATTAACTTCGAGCTTTCATCATGCATAGTATTAGTTTTGAGCTTGATAATGTATATTGTTGTTTCTATAAAGAAGGTGATATTGGACGGAAATAAGACCAAATATGATTAGGTGTACAAAATTTTTGGAACCATAATATAATAGAGGTAAAAAGTGTATTAAAACAAAGACTTCATTAAGACAAAAAACATACTTCGATGGAACATGTGCATTTAAGATTTATTTGGGAAAACTCAATGTTTTTTCAAAAATTAATACTATATCGAAAAAATTCATAGGTGTCCCTGGCACCCACATGACACTTTCTGGCTCCTTCCCTGGTGATATTATATTCTTTTGTATGATTTGTTTACACCGAATTTGATCTAACTAAACCAAATATGTTTTTGATTGATGGATAAATAATGGGTTACTTGCTTAAAAATGTACTATACTTATCACTTTTTGTCATTGTATGTAGACAACTATTTTTTTTGCCATTGTGTCACCTAACTTTTAAATTCGTGCTATTGTGTGTATTTTGTGACCATTTTACCCTCACATTTTTCAAATTTTGAAAGGTAAAATGGTCATTTTACATGCAGAAATAGTCGCATAATACACACAATCGCACAAATTCAAAAGTTGAGCGACACAATAGCAAAAAAAATTGTTGTCTACATATAGTGGCAAAAAGTAACAAATATAATACATTTTTAGCCAATTAACCCGATAAATAATCGAGGAATAAAGATGAATGTTAAGTTACTTATATCGACTCTTGATACACATATATTATATATATTTCATGGGTATTAAACGTTCTTTTATAATCGAAAAAAACGTAATTTATATTATCTCATCATTGTATTGTAGGAGGATTAATTAGTTAATGATTTTAAATGTATGTGTGCTTTCACAAAAAGACAAATTGTTACGAATTATTTAAATTAGTTCCTTTAAAAAGACAAAGCCGCTGGATTTGTTTAGAAAGTTGGGTGTCCTAATACGTTGTATTTAGCAACGTTATTTATTTTTATTCACATTATTCTTTAAGCTATTGTTTAACTACATTTAATCATTAAAAAAATGTAAAGATGAAATATCATGTTCGACATCCTAGGTTGTCCTTAAAAGTTGACCTTAACCTCTATTTCCCTTCGTGCTAAAGTGTTTCCCTCTGCAGCCATGAACGTATAAATATAATTATTTACAAAATCTAAGATCTCGTAAAAAGAGTTTATTAACAAAATATTAGTTAATTACTTTTATTTTTAAAGAGAAGAAAAAATAACATACACAACTTATTTTATATGCACGTATATATACATGTCTACATAGTTAATTTTGAGTATCCATGTCACTACAAGAATCGACCCTTTTAGCCACGACCAAGAGTCGTAGCTAAAAGATACAACATCGTGGGTAAAGTGTTCTTGCCACGACTACTTGTGGCTAGTAGTTCGTGGCTATAACTTCACGCTTAATTTTTTTTGCCACGACTGATTGTGACAATATAGCAACGACCTCTTTTAGTCACGACAAACAACGACAATTAGCCACCACAATTGTGGCAAACAAATAAGAAAAGATATATAAAAAAAGTATTAGAATAATAATAAACTCATAACCATGACTTATCGTTGTTAAAAGTTTAAAACTATTTTATTGTTACAGTTATACCCACGACTTGTCGTGGCTAAAAGTTTAAAAATTAAAATATAGCCAAACTTTTAGCCAAGTCAAGTCATGGTTAAAAGTGGCAACTAGTTCTGCAATATAGGTGTTGTTTCAGCAGCTGACATGCAATTTTCCAGGGTTTTTCGGTACGTTTTTCCAGATCCGTAACATACATACTATCACAAATATCAACACCTTATTTCATATTAGCATAAATAGCATCGTCAAATCGTATATCATTTCTACATATAAATACCAAAACACTGGGATACTTGTAGCCTAAATTGTTTTACCAAAATACAACACCTAACTACAGAACATAATCGTCTCCATCATTCATTCCTTCATATTCATCTAGAACCTCCATTTCTTCATCATCGCTTTCTTTGTATTCTTCATCCTCTTCGCCAACCACGGGGTTTTACCCAAAGCTATACATTTTCCGGCTAATTGTGTCAACATGTTCTCAAGTTTCTTGTTAAAAAAGCTTGCAATCATTTAACCAATCCTTTTACTAATAATTTTACCATCCTTTTTAATATTGTCATTTATTTCATCTTGTATATACGTCTTTGGACCACCATAGTGGCTTGAAGATGAAGATGTAGCCGAAGAGGAACTTAAGAAACACATACACACACACATGTCCACTATGATATCCTTATTCTTTACCAGACACCAATTAACCTTCTTCCTTCCCTCCACATCAACCTCGTACCTTCACCATCATTCACTTGTGTTCCCCACCGTGATATTAAATTGAAGTCAACGATTTGATTTCCTAACAAACTAAAAGTCAACAAATTCGACAGCTATTGAGATGTCGATTGATTCATCAAACTCTACTAAGTGTAGTTCTTCAAGATATAATGATAGTAAGATCCTAATTCAAACACTTATTTTTTGTTTTTTGTGTTTTTATTGATCAGAATATTTTATATTCAGTTTGATTCAAACAACATGTTGTTTCCTTCTTAATCGAGAACAAAATTTAGAAAAAATAGATACAAAATGTGTTTAGAAAAGCTGCATACAAGGTGTTGGATACAATGTCTCAATGGGAATTTATAATTTTGATGCGCTAATTTTACATTTCGATGCACTAATTTTACACTATAATTTATCAACTGTTAGTTATACACTGTGATGCACCTATTGCGAATTGCTGATGTCTAGGTGTCTGTTTAGAGAAAATATAGATCTAAAAGCTTACTTTTTTGCTTATGTTATGAATATAAAATATTTATGTGTGTAATTGTATGTATGATGCAATTTTTTTATAACTTTAGTGTAATGAGTGTTTGTTTGTGAGGCCCGTCTTTTGCTCCTAGAGGTGCTGGTTTGAATCCAGTTTGTGACAACCACAAAGCATTTAATCATAAAATATCTTGGGACCCCCGCTCGTAAGGTACTCTGACAGCTGCACTCGGTTGGTCACTAGCGGAAAATGAAGTCTTTGATGCGCGAGAAGGGCTGCCTTCGCAAAGCTTGCTTGAAAGTACCAACTGAACGAACGATTAATAATTAGTAGTTTTCACGGCTCTCCCCGCCTGCCCTTTTGTTCTCATGCCTCGTTTTGTTAACGTCAAAATGCATATCTATTAGCTTGTTGTTTGTTATTTTAGCATAAAAAGATTTGTATATTTAGTTATATGTTTGATGCAGCTATTCTGAAATATGATGAAGTTGGTATATTTTTGTGGCAAGTTCAGATATATTAGCTCATTTTTTTGTTATTTATTCGTAAGAAATTCATTGTATAGGTAGTTATATGTATGATGCAGTTGTTATGAGATGCTAATGTAGTAGATCTTTGTTTGTGGAAAATAAGAATGTATTGGCTAATGTTTTTGTTTTTTATCAATACAAAATGCAAGTATAAATAGTCGTATATGTGATGCAGTTGTTCTTAAATGTTGATGCATTATGTGTTTACTGCATCAACACTTTAATCTTTATTTTTTATGTATTTAGTTGACCTAATTTGATCTTAGACATGTGATATTTAGTATCTGTATTTAGTTGTTTGATGCAGTTTTTTATAACACTGATGCACTAGATGTTTGTTTATTGTTATTGTACTCAGTTGACTAGAATATGATGCTTAGACATGTTATATTCATCATTATGTTTTGTTTGTATTTTTTTCCATTATGCAGTAGGTTTATAAGGTTCAATTAGCTTACGCATAGTTTAGTTTTTGTTGGTCCCATAGTGTTTCCTTAAGTTTGGTTCTTATGCGCTTGATATATCATAGTTACGCAGTTGATTCAAATTAAAACATTCATGCAATATGTGTATAAGGTTCCACTAGGTTACAAAAAATTTAGTTTTTGTTTTTTTATAGTGTTTCCTTAAGTTTTGTTCAGATGTCCTTCATATAATATAGTGATGCAACTCATTTAAAACATTGATTAAGTAATTATGTAGATTCTATTAATTGGGATCACATGGTGTATTAATTGGGATCACACGGTGTATTAATTGGGATCACCCGGTTTACAAATAAGTCTCATATAGTTCGGGCTGTACTTGAAAGTATGTGCTTTTCAAGTGAAAGGTGTATTGGACATTTAGACTCGATGCATAAAGATGCGGGTGAGAAAGATGAAACAAATAATGCTAAGGGACGGTTTCTGCTTAGGGTTGATAAATGGGTTATTGTTGATTATACGCTCATACAGATTCATGTATGTTTTCATAAGATATAACTAGTTGGACGAGACTGTGCGTTTGGTAATTGGTCATTATGGTTATTTTTTGGTACGGGTTATATAACACTTTTTAGAGATAACAAGTAAATGGGTTCAATTGTAATTTATGTTTTCAATCAATTATTGCAGGCGGGCTTATTGGGTAACCTTGTGGTGAGAAAACCAGAAATAGAGACGCCAACACTTAGTGCATGTAAAAATCAACATATTTTCAAGTTAATATTTAACCATTAACTTGAAATATGTTACTTTGAACGTATACATGCTTGATTTAACCTATAACCGGGAAGTTATCCCGCGTACTTTGAAACATGTCATTAAACGCGCAACGACTCTAGACTAGGTTTATTCTACTCATAACAAGTATGCTATCATCATAATAAGCATGTTTTACATTTTTTATGCATACGGTTTTAAAACTTTTACGTAAATCATTCATACTTGCATGAAATTGCATGTATGCATACACAAACCAGACAACACCTTATCACCTTCCTCATATATAACCATATACTCCTATATACTTAATACATTAATAAAAATCCCTCCCCCTAAGTCACCCATAACTGGCCATCCATAAGAAGAAGAAACCAAACATCTTTTTGCCTTGAAACAACCCCATTTCCTCACTTGTGCTTGCACTCTTTTCCTTAGTCTTTCAAAGTCAACCCCCCTTGTCACATTCAAATTACCGAATCCTAAGCCCCACAACCCTCCAAAAGTCACTTTGATCCTACAAGAGTTAAGCACATTCTTATGACACCTAAAGTGCACACAACACTTACCCTAATTAACTTACAAAAGCAACATGTTACTAGTTCTTTCTCATAACCAAAAACTCACTGCTCCTTTTCTTTCTTCTCTCTATATTGCACGGCAGCAAGAAGGGAAAAAACAAGGGTTTACAAAAGTTAGAGTTAGTCTTCTTGCAAGGTTTGAACTTGGGTATTAATTAGCTAGTGATTTGGGTTGATAAACTAGAGTTTGTTTGTGGTTCTTAGGTAATCTTGCATACTTGAACATTAATCTTCATCCATTATTGTAAGTATCATATTTTTCATATTTACATACACTTTACAAATCTCATATTTGATTTATACCTCCTTAGTTTGCTTGTGTATAAGATAAAGTTGATTAAAAACTTGTTTTATTAGACTAAAAAACTAAGCAGATTTTAGGATTGTCTTGTGAGCATGATAAAACCACTATAGGGTAATCTATTGGCAAATTTCTTTTCATAGTCTTTTAATATAGCGTGTTAGCTATATTATTAGAGGTGCCCAAAAGGATTTGAGTTCGTTTACATTTTTGAATGATTTTTGAAAGATTAGTGCGCAGTTCTGAATTCTAGACTTTAAATGTATTTATGAGCAGTTTAGGTTTAGTTTGAGGTAGGGTTCCTTTAGAACTTTTCGTAGATAAGACTTTAACTTAAATTCAGCAAGTTGAATCGAGCCAATATGATAAATACTGAGTGAGTTATGGTCGAAACAAAATCAGCAACACATTTTGTCCTAAAAACAGCCAGACCTTCGTGTCTTGTGAGGCCCATATGGACCCTTTAAAATTTGATTCACTTTTTGAGGCTTACATGATTGGAAGTATAACTCAAAAAACTTTAACCTGGGCTTTTGAAACACCTTATTTCAATAGAAAACGATTGAGATACGGTCCCGTGAAGTCAAGAAAACTCTAATTCCAGAAAACTATTTTATGAAGTTTATAATATAAAACACTTATAAATTTGATTGTAAAATATATTTGGAACTTAGAAAACCCTTAGACACAAGCATAGTAGGGGATACAAATATTTACAAAACTCATATGTATTTGGTACACTATATTGTAAATCTAAAGCGCCTTGTTATTTAGTTAGGTCGCGATTAGGACTCGGGCTATATTTAAACTTGCGCTATTTTTCCCGATTGTCTTACTTCACTTGACGTGAGTTTCATAGCCTCACTTTTACATGATTTATACTTGTTTTGAAACACTTGTTGTGAGATACACTGCTTGCTTTAACATATGGACACAAGTACTTTTAAACTATTACGGATTAGCCCAAGTACCGTTAACCCACTTATGCCCACTATCATGAACTGTTAATTACTTTGTGTAAGCATGATTGTTGTAAATAGATCTATTGGGGTTGATACCCCTATCCGGGTAAGTAGGGCTTACTTGATCATGGGGATTGGTCAAATGGACATATACTATTCAGGTAACTCTAGGTGGTCTTGGGTTGGACACCTACCGGGAAACTACTTGTAACAACATGAAACATCTGTCCTAGCTTCAGTGTCATGAGCTTAGTGAAATCGTAATAACTTTTCTTTATGTAATATTGTATGTGTTATGATAGTCATACACTTGAAATCTTATGGTCCACACTTATCTTTACTTAAACCTATGAACTCACCAACATTATTGTTGATGTTTTAAACATGTATTTCTCAGGTTCATGATTTGCATGGCTAGCATATTGGAGTTGCATCCCTGGATTCTTTTTCTACATTTACTATGATCATTCGGATATCTTTCAAATAATTTATTATTTTGTATTGAGTCTATTAATCGTACTGGTTGAAAACTCGGTTTATTTTAAATGTATCAAATGATCACCTTTTTAACGACTCATATCAAGGCCGTTCTTTATATCTTGTGTTATGTGCTATGAAGTCACGCACCCCGATTACCTTTCCGCTACGATATTTTTGGGGTGTGACAGTGCAACGTATGCAGCAGGTTTAGCGATAAGAGTTTGGACAAAAGAAGAGAGATTTTCAAATGGGAAAGAATGAAGAAAGATACTGCATTCAATCTTGTATTAAAAGATGAGTTGCACGAAAACAGAATTGGATTTGTGGTGAAAAGCAATGGGCAAATCATTTAATTTTGTTGATTTATCCCTCTAAATTTTGCTATATTTACCCTGAAGTTGAGTATCTTGATTTATAACATTGTGATGCAGTAGATTTTGTACATTGTGATGCAGCAGATTTATAACATTGTGATGAAATAGATGTATACATTGTGATACAGTAGATACCATTATGATGTAGTCGATTTATACATTTTAATGCAATAGATTTATAACATTAAATTTTCACAAATATTTTAAAACAAATGTGATGTAGTAGATTATACATTATGTTGCAGTAGATAATATTGTGATGTAGTAGATTTATACATTGTGATGCAGCAAATTTTATACATTGTGATGTAGCAGATTTATAACATTGCGATGCAGTAGATTTCATACATTGTAACCAGAAAGATATATAGTATATTTCTCTCCCCTCCTAGGAGATTTTGGCAACGTAAACCCTAACTTCCCATATGATCGATCTTCTCCCTAATCTCTTAAACTATTACAGAATTCTATCGCGTTTATCGAATCTGTTTAAATGCACTTAACTTCCTTGTTTTTTACATGTAGAAAAAAGGACAAGAATATGGAGAGTAATGTCTTAAATTTGGATGTCACACCCGAAGATGGCGAAAACAAGATGCGTGACAGAGGATGGGATCGTCATAACACATGATACAATATAGAGAAATCTAAATGCATATAAAAAGGTGTCACAACATCCTCTGACGACAAGTTTGAAAACTTGTGTCAAAATAGTCGATGAACACAACACATAGTTCAAATTTATTACAAACCAACTCCCAACATAGGGGTAAAATAAGTCTAGAATAATCTATGATCATCAACATGAAAACAAGTCTCGAATGTAAATCCTTCAACAATGATCCCTCATGGGATAACTTAGGTCTCTAAGGCATTCAATCTTGAACTTAACGAGCAAATGCATCACCTGAAAATATACTCAAAAAGGTCAACATAAAGTTGGTGAGCTCGTAGGTTTAGAGGTAAACCCAGTTGTTGTGCCAGAATTTAAGTAGTGGACAATTGTGCAATATGAAAACAGTATGCATGCAATAGTATTTAGAATTCTGACTTAGAATCACATGATATCATAGCATTTAACACAATCAACAATCCATAATGTTCTACGCGCATATAGTCCTCCGAACCTATCGCCTACCAGTTGGAGCTAACCCTAAGTCGGCAAAGTTGTCCTTGCATAGAGGTTCACTTAGAACTTATGCACAAAATGATTAGTTCTGCAGAACTTGTTCCAATAGTCCTCATGACATTCATATAGCAATCATAGACACATAACATTGTACAAAAGAAATAGAAGTTTTGCACATATGAAAAAGCGTTAAAAAGAATTTGAGTATCCAACGGAAAAGTGTTTAAAAAGTGGGGCTACAAGAACTCATCTTAACAAGGATAACAAGTAGCAGAGATTATGATAGTCAAACAACGGTGTACAAAGGCTTTCAGACACGACCTAGCAATTTGACTAATTTAGAATTATGTTTGAATTGGATATTTGAATTTGATGCATAGGAGTTTTGAAAATGTTTTCGTATTACTGGTTTTAGTGGTATTAGTTGCGTAGTGGTTGGTGATTTAGACTCGAAGGAGATTTACTAAGTATGTACATTTGATACTATACACTTATACTATTTAAGAAAATAGATAAGTAAAATAACAATGCTTAGAAAATCGATATTTATAAGTATACTCCGGTAATTCATCCAGTAACCTCGAGTTTTCTAGTTTAAATTGTATAGATTATATGTAAAGACACGTTTTCATTACGCTAAACCTTTTGTAGAAGTTATATATTCTATAATGTTATAAAGTATGTCTTTTGTCTTTTAGTCGATTTATTAAAATAATAATATTTTTTATTTCGTCTTTTTGTCGGGTTTTTAAGAAAGTATAAATTTCGTAAAATATTCTAAGTATAATATTTTTATAAAATTTCGGCATAACCCGCTCATTAATGTTTTCCAAGGTTTTAAAACCTCATTTTCCAAATATTTTCCTTAAAACAAATCAATTCCGACAAAACGACCAAAATTCACATTTCGCGACAATTATCAAGAACCATTTTCTCCAAACGATTTCCTAACTATCCTAGTATATATATAAGTATGTATTACTTTTGAAAGTCCGTTTTAAATATGTACAACGACTAGTTTTCGTTTATTGGGCCTTAAGGCCCAATAGTGGTCAAAAACTATATTATTAGGTTTTAAATCCGATTTAGGCCCTATATCAAGCACATTAACAAATATAAGTTAGATGAATAATCCACAACATAATCCAAGGCTCACGGACCAAGACCAAGCCATGGTTTGGCTTAGGTTATTGGGTCGTTTCCCCTTAAGCCCAAAATAAGCTATCCGGAGCTTACTTTTAAGCCGTTAAGCTACGCGAGACCTTAAGTATCAAATTAAGCTCTAACCAAAAGCCATAAAAATAATCCGAACCACAATAAGGTCCACAATAATCCGCAGCTTATTGGGCCTTATTGAACCGTGGGCCTCATAAAACAAGTATGTTTAGCTTTTTAATAAGCTAATAAGCTATGTAGTACCTTTAGATATCAAAATAAGCTATAAAAAATATGACAAAAGAAGTAAATAACCAAAAACACTTTTTTTATCCTTGTGGTTTTCGAACCATATAAGCCCAAAATAAGCTTAGTAAAGCATATCAATAACCAAATAAGCTACAATCTATAATAAGCAAATAAAGTCTCTTCAACAACGCAACCACTATATTAAAATGACCAACCCTTGTTTCCTTTTTTCTTTGTGTTCGAAGCAAATGCACCCTTGTATGGGGTTTTATATATTTTTCGTGTTCGATTTTTATAAAACGAGTCATACAATTAATATAACACCTCGTGTTGTAGGTCATTGTATGACATTATGAAATTCACAATTTATTTTTAGGGTTTTACGCGTTTGCTCTTAAACCGTAAACGTTAAGTTAAATCGCGTAAACTGAAAATGATCATACAATATAAACGGGCATTAAACAATTAAAAGTTTATATCCAAAAAGTGTAATATGATTATTTAGAGGATAATTATTAACTTTGTTCATCATATTTTTATTGGTTACATAAAATGCTTACGTTTCACGATAAAATGCGTTTAGGCATTCCCGGAAGTTCCAAAACCTAACTACGCCTAAACGAATACCCACGATTATACCCAATACCCAAAATAATAAATATAACATCACATATATGTATATTGTGCCGAAATTTTGATGATAGGACCAAGACTTTACAACTTGCATAATATCTAGATATTTAAGAAATATCTAGGAAACAAACTCTTACACCAAAATCAACTTGACTTCTTAACCTTGTGCTAGGGTTAGAAAGTAACCATGGTTAAGTTAATAAGATATTTTTACTATAAATACACTTGCATGCATAAGTAAACTTTACCTAAACTCTTTACTAGCAAAATTTATTTTCTTTCTCTTTTCTATGCTCTAAAAGCCACGGCTCAAATAACAAAGATAATCAAACCATACAAAATTTTTATACAATCCATACAACCCTTTACACATCAATCCTAAGGTATACTAAGGTGTTTGCAAGCATTGGTTCATCATTTGCAAGTATTAAGGAAGAAAAGGAAAGATTAGGGTTTCAAACCTAATCTAGGGTTTATAAGCTTGTAAGCTTTGGTTTTGAATCTAAACACGGGTTTAGAACTTATTTCTCATCTCTTACATCATCTCTAAGGTTTTCTTAATTCCTTTATACTTTTATTTCTCATGACCCAAGTAAACTCAGGCCCTCGTTTTGAATTCCATCGAACCTTGACGATGGCAATTCTACTCCGCTTCAATTTCTTAAACTCATGCTCTAAGATTTTATAGGCTCTTCACAAAACTTCCAACTAAGATCAAACTTGGATTTCCTCAAAGGAACATCTTTAGTGTTGGTCGGCTAAAACATTTCTTGAGGTTCGACTGTGACACGTGTCATGAACACATTTAGCCTCCCCCATTCAGGTAGTCATAGTCTATCCAGGTTACTGGACCGATTCCTCTCTGTGACTTAAATGTCCAATACAAACCCTAGGGTGCTAACTTTCGCCTTTTCTTCCCAAAGCGACACTTTGAGCAGGACATAATCACCTATACTGAATTCTAAAGGTTTCCTTCTCTTATCTGCATAGCTTTTCTGACGATCATGTGTAGTCTTAAGCATATCCTTGATCTGTGAGATCTTATCAGTGGTTTCTTGCACTATCTCAGGCCCTATCAATTGTCCTTCTCCAACTTCTGCCTATAGGATTGGTGAATGATAATTTCTCCCATAAGGTGCTTCAAATGGTGTACATCTCTCTATAATGGTAATTTATTCTTGTTAGAATGTTAACCAATAGAAGATTGAAGTTCCACTTCTTCGAAGTTCATGACGCATGCCCTGAGCATGTCTTCCAAAGTTTGAATGGTATGCTCGCTTTTACCATCAGTTTGTGGATGGTAAGCCGTAGTCATGTCTAGTTGGGTTCCTAGTACTTCTTGCATTGACTGCCAAAACCTTGATGTAAAGCGACTAGCACGGTCGGATATGATCAAAATTGGCACACCATGTCTTGCAACGATTTCATTGAGTTAAAGTCTAGCTAACCTATCCATATTGAAGTCCTCACAAATTGGTAGGAAATGAGCAAACTTAGTCAACCTGTCTGTGAGATCCCAGTAATAGATCTTTCTAGCCTGTTAAGGGTGGTAGATAACTTTTACAAGTAAATCTACAAGAGAGACTCTTGGTTGAACACCAAGCTATATGCGGAATCTATAACTTGATGATAAGAAGAATGATAACAGAGATGATAAGAAAGAAATAGATCACTATTGATCAATACATTAATAATAATAACTATTGGAATGTGTTTTTGAGATCTAGAGGTGTTTCTTTCCAACCTTGCGTGGGTTTCTTATATACTAGTGAAACCATAGCTTGGCCCAATCTATCTAACGGGCTTTGACATGGATATGCATTATCACTTCCTAACATTTCTCATGCATATCCTAACTAACTATTACAAAACCGCGTTATCAGCAGAAACAATCTTGCTATCAGCATAAATGAATAACTATCAGCAGAAATGAAGTACTTGATATACTATCAGCAGAAATGAACTATATCAGCAGAAATGACGAAGTCAGCAGAAATGAGATATTCCAACAATCCTCCCCTAAACTGGATTGTAACTTGGTTATTGTCCAGTTTCCAGTAATAGAGCAATATCTTCAGCACCTGGAGGATTGACAGCAACACAATATGAATGCACCACAGAAGTTGAGCAAGGATGACGTGACAGCAACAGCAGCAACAGCTAGAATACAGCCTGCTTGGCCTTGTTGAGTCTTGAAAGAATGTATCAAAGCAGCAACAAGTGAAAGGCCAAGCAGAGTCTTGACAGCAACAAGCTCGGAACCACCACTGCGACCATGACAGTATGTACAAAAGTTGCAAACTGGCCTCATCTCTTCCAGAAGAGGGAAGCGAATCATCGGGAAGAACCGTAAATGGATTTGATTAGTCTCTTCCAGAGCATTAAACTCTGGAGTAGCCAGTCGCCTTTGGTAAACAGTAGGTTGTTGTATCCTCAGTGGACTGAAAATAACCCACATTAACTCTTAGTACAGAAAACATAGTGAGTTGCAAACTATATGACTTTTGGCAAGTCATTACAGCCATCAACGGTAATTGATATAGCCTTTACCACCAGCCGTACCCTGGTGGGCTAGTCAATCCTTAGATACCAAAAAGAAAGAATATCTACGGTGGATTGATAACCGTCTCAACTAATCAGTACGTGAAACATCGGTAAGTTGAGTTACCCTGATAAGTTTTAGCGACCTATCACCACTATAAAACGGATTTGAGAAGCCTTTACCTGTAGCCGTTTGCTCAGGGCTAGTCATGCTTCAGTATTCATACAATGGTGCATTGATAACCATCCACTTTTTGGTAAAGTGTCAACCATCTAATATGGATTTGCAAAGTCTTTACCATAAGCCATAATCTTATGGACTAGTTATGGTTTGTCCACCGCCTTTACCACAAACCATAAACTTGTGGGCTAGCCACTCTTCACACGACGTGATATGGTGAGTGAAAACCATACAACTTATGAGCAAGTTGCCAACTATATCACCGGATTTAAGAACTCACTCCAAAAGACCGTATCCTTTAGGAGAATCAACTCTTTCTTTTCAAAGAAACATGGTGAGTTGAGAACCAGTTGTTGTGTTGGTGCAAGCACGTTCACCAAGTGGGACACGCCAAGAACATATATATTTTAGTGAGCAATCATTTTCAATCATTTTGCTCATTGAGCATATACAAAAGAGAATAGATACAAACATAATCAAAAATCATAAAGAGAAATATCAACAAATTACCAAAAGTGATGTGCTAATACCAAGTTCAACTAGAAGGATTCAGTTGCTCTAAGAGAGACCGAATCAATCTCACAGCAGATGTAGCATTGGTGCGAAGAGAATAGCTGTCAATTTCCAAACCATGGTCTAACAACATCTGAATAGTTGAACGAGCAATAGGATATGATTTGTCCGCAAGCATGTAGACGATCGTCCCAGCAACTGTTTCTAACACATGGACACCGGTTTCACCATAAAAACGCCAGCTATGAATTTGCCACTGATCCTGATTATGCCAGACGATAGAGGCATCATACGTCTCACTAGCAGCGATCAAATTACGCAACGAGCCCCATAAATCCAACCCAAGACCAGAAGCAGGACTGGCAGCATACTTTGTCATAACAAGACCATATAAAATGACCAGATCGGAACGCCCAACATAAGGCAAAAGATCTCTTAACGAGGTAAAGCGTCGTTCAGAACCATCCGCCCATCGAACAAGATGAATTTCACCAAGACCAAAATCAGTAGAAAGGACTTCCCAATGAGCAAGGTCCGAACCTACAGCTTGAGAGAAATCCACAGAAGGAACGTCTTCATTAGATGCATACCTCAGATATTGCTTGTATTCAGCATCCGGATCTCCTTCTTCGATATAATAATACGTGAGGGATGGTGTGGTGGCGCTGGAGGTGGTCTTCTTTCTGGCAAACATCTTCTTTCTTTCAGACCTTCATTCTCTTGGATTCAGAAGATATGAAGAAATCCCCAGACCTCTTCAAAGACTGTTGGAGAGTTTGAGCATGAATACGATCCAAAGCACGTCGTATCTTGTTATACTCATCCAGAAGACGAGCATCATCCAACGACTTTACATCCTTCATGGACCATCCAACAGTGTATACAGCTGCACTCTGATTTTTAACAAAAGTGCGCATGAAATCTCTTTGCTGAGCCTGAGTCATAGGCTTTTCGCGCTGTTCCTTAGCCTTCTGTGCAGCCAACTCCTTTCTTCTTTTACGCATTAGCTCTAAGACTCTGTCCACAAAATTATCATCATTTACATCACTGCCCAAAATCTCAACAGCTAAAGTGGAATTAGTACGAAGTTGGGTAGACATATCCACCCACTCAGCATCAGTAAGATTGCGAGCATAGGCATCTAGTTCCGTCTGTCTCATGGAAGAGAGCTCAGCCTTATCCCGTTGCTCCCTGTCTTCTTCTTCAGCCAATCTTTGTGCCAATAGACTATCGTAGTATACCTGTTCTGCCACTTGAGATTGTCTGGCTTCCATTTCAAATGCCTCTTGCCTTTCAGCCTCTAAAATGGCAGCATGCTGATCTTCTAACTCTTTCGGTGTGAGTGATGGAACATGAGAGGTAGGTTCAGCAACACCTTTACCTTTAGAAGGATCCCGAAGAGGTGAAGAAGCTTTCTCAACAGTCGATGGAGCAAATGATGTAGATGGGTGAGCATCGGTAGCAGTAGAGACAACTGTGGATGTAGTGAAAAGTGGAGATGGGATTGATGTAGCAAGACCGAAACTTTCAGCAGGAATGTCAACTGCAGCAGAAACAACCACTTCACCAGCAGAAATGGTTTCATCAGCAGTATCCATCCTTTCAGCAGAATCAACAACCCTGTCAGCAGAAATGGATGAGGCCTAATGTACGTGTGTGTGAAGGACCTTTGCTTCGCCCTTGCTGCGGATAAAGTGAGTGCAGCCTCAATTTCCTCTTCAGAGAGTGGTTTGGAAGTTGTTGCCATAGAAGGAGAGACATGACCAGAAGTAGGAGAACGTCTCGCGAGGTCAAGAAAAACATCCCAATCTGCATCTGGTTCCACCATTTCATCATCCTCATCAGACATAATAACATTGCGTTTTCGCTGCTTGAGCTTATTTTCCAAACGTTTGACTTTATTAATAAGCCTGATGACAACTTTCCTATGTGTTTGCTTCATGTCAGTGAGAGCATTTTCCAAAGAAGAAACTTTCTGCACTAGGAAAGTTACAACTAGAGACAAGGAAGTTAGTGTTACAGAGTCCCCGGCAACTCCTTCAGTAGAACTGACAGGTGGAGTGACCGGGGGAGAAACATGAGGAGACCTTAACGGACTCTCAAAAATAGGGCCACCACCAGTTTCCTCTTCCATAATAGGAGAAAGAACCGGTGCACTTAGTGGGTCAGATGGGACCACAGGTGTAGATCCATAGGATCCCATACCTTGAGTAACAACTGGAGGAGTTGAACTCTGTCCCGGGTCCACCGGGGGACCAAAAGATGTAACAACAACAGATGGTGCGTGGGCAGATTCAGACACAGGAAGGTCAATAGTAGATGGGTTCGGGTCAGGATGCATTTGTGGGACCTCCTGAGAAGATTGTCCCACACTTTCATCCACATTAGTAAGCATAGTTGGTAACAAAGGCATGACCGTACCCTGAAAGTTCCTCATGTTAGCAAATAGTTTAGCGGTAAGAGCATTTGATGGAAAAGAGGTGGTATCCGTGGGTTGAACATTAAGAATCATTTGAATAAAGCGTGGATACATCAAAAACTTTTTGGTAGCAGTTATATTGGACACCATACTTTGGAAAATCAAAGACGAGAAATTATACGGTCTCCTATGGGCCAAACAAAGAAGAGCAGAGGCTATGTGACTTCCTATTTGATTCCAACTACCCACCTTGGAATCTATGCAATGAATTAAGGTATGAACAAGAAATTTCCACTGAGGGGAAAACTTGTTTTTAAAGAAGCATAGCCTCCAAACCCCTTGATCAGGTACATACCCAATGTCGGCAAGGCCAGAATATATATCATCAGTAGGTAGACAAACGGTTGCACCTTGGTTATTTAAGCGTAGAGAACTTCATATAGAAGCCTCAGTGATGGTATGTGCATGGCCATCAATGGTGGCCTCAATGCCAACAGTGCCATCGGGAAGGGAAACTTCTGAGGCGGTTGCCCAAAATTAGCGAACCAACGATTCCCTAACGATGGGGTTAGTAACAAGGGCATACCTAATAGGAGTCGACTTGATAAAATCAATGATGTCATGAAACCCGTCACTCTTTCTCTTTGTCTTTTTGAGAAATGCTACCTTGTTGTGTTCCACATAAAATTTCAGATCCGCCATTGTTGAGTGGTTGAAGAGGATGAAAAATGGAAGGTATTTTACTGCTGGGTTGTGATTGGGAGTGTTAAAAAGAGAGAAGTTAAAGAGTTGTGTAAAAGATATATGTCTCAAATGAAGAGCTGTGATTGGACAACAACTTGAGTGAAAAAAAAAATAATCATGTGAATCTTTAATTAAAAAGAGTAATTGTCCAATTCACGTCAAATCGTAGCCGTAAAAATCGCAAGTTGATACTTTCTTTGAAAAATATCAATTTTAACCCCCAATTTAAAAACTCAGCAGAAACAGACACGTTTCAGCACAAACGAAGTACAGCAGCAGAAACAGAACTAAATCAGCAGAAACCAGAGACATCAGCAGAAACAGACATGTTTCAGCAGAAATGGTGAGATGCAGCAGAAACCACATCTTTTGCATCCTTTTCAACCTGCTCTTGGTTAGCATTGAAACAAAAGAAATATACAATGGACAAACAAGATATCAAGATAAATAAATAAAAAAAAAAATCTAGAAATGTAGTACAACAGCATGCCTCCCCTCAACCATAGGCCTCCCCTTAAACATAGGCACTATGGATTGAGCATCCCAATGTTAACCACTAAGAATGAAAATCGAGGACCATCAAACTTTTTAGTTAACAAGTCTACAACATTACGTTCAGTGGGAATTTTATCAACCTCAATAAGTCCCTTTTCATAAGCATCTCTTATAAAATGATGCCGAATCTCAATGTGTTTGGTTCTTTTATGAAAAACAAGATTTTTGACAATACTTATGGTGCTTTGGTTATCGATAAAGATTTTGGTTTTCATGAAGTTAAACCCATAATCTAAGAGTTGATTTTGTATCCAAAGTACCTGACCACAACATGAAGCAGCTGCGACATACTCAGCTTTACAAGAAGATGTAGCCACGATAGTTTGCTTTTTACATTGCCAAGAAATAAGCTGTCTCCCTAAACATTGACATCCACCGGTAGTAGATTTCCTATCCCCTGCAGCTCTAGCATAATCACTATCCGAGAATGCTTCCAAATGAAAGGGAGAATCCCGAGGATACCAAAGGCCTAACTTAGGAAAAGCCTTGAGATACTTGAAGATGCATTTCACAGCAAGAAGATTGGACATGGTAGGAGAAACTTGATTTCGAGCACACGCACTAACAACAAACATGATGTCTGGGCTCGACGCAGTTAAGTACATCAAGGATCCTATCATAGACCTGTAGTAATGAACATTAACGGCCGCATCAGAACTTGGTGAGTATGTCTTGAACATACTTTTGTTGATGAATAAAAATCCCATCCTTCCGTTGATCAACCTGTAGACCCAAAAAGAAAGTAAGCTGCCCCATGGAACTCATTTCGAATTCACTCTGCATGAGCGATTCGAACTCATCACTCCAATCCTGTCGAGTGGAGCCAAAAATAATATCATCCACATACACTTGAACAAGGATGATGTCTTTGGCATTCTTCTTTAGAAAGAGAGTCTGATCAATGGTTCCCCGTCGATATCCATTCTTCAAAAGGAATGAAGAAAGGGTAGCATACCAAGCTCGCGGAGCTTGATGTAAACCATATAATGCCTTGACAACTTTGTAAACTTTCTTTGGGTGTTGGGGATCCTCAAAGCCCTTAGGTTGGGTAACATAAACCTCCTCCTCAATTTTCCCATTAAGAAAAGCACTTTTGACATCCATCTGGTACACCATAAAGCCCATAAATGACGCAAATGCTAAAAATAGTCTGATTGCCTCAACTCGAGCAACTGGTGCAAAGACTTCAGTGTAGTCAATGCCTTCCTCCTGTCTGTGTCCTTGTGCAACCAATCGAGCTTTGTTCCGACATACAATCCCTCTAGCATCCCTCTTATTTTTTAGAATCCATTTAGTACCAATCGCTCTTTTACCCTTAGGAAGTTCTACAAGAACCCAAACCTGTTGATTCTTGAATTGTTGCATTTCTTCCTGCATTGCTTCAACCCAATCAGGATTGTTAAGAGCTTGATCAACGCTTGCAGGTTCCATCTGAGATAAGAAACATGCAAACATACATAATTGGAAATCAATATGATTGTTCCTGCGTTGATGCTGAATATAACTAACAAAAGCACTGGCTGACTGCTTCTTCTCCTTTAATTGACTCCTAGTTTGCACAGGAGAACTGACATTCCCTATGATCAAAGAAGGTGAGTGAACATTATGGATCCTTGTTGTAGCAGTAGGATTTACATCAATTGTAGATTTCATATTTGTCACATCAGGACCAGTATATTCATCGTCATAAGAAGAAGAGGTGAAGATTCCAGAGTCAGGATAATTGTATATCTTGCTTCCATCATGTAAATCAGAAGATACAAGTTCTGAGGGTTTCGGAAACCTGAGAGATGGCCCACCAAGGTCATCCTGTGAGCGTCCAGCAGAATTGGACTTCCTTCCAGCAGAATTGATAGTTCTACCAGCAAAATTGAAAGCTTCAGCAGAAACAGGAGATGTTGGAGGAGAACGTTCAGCAGAAACAGAAAATGTCTCGGAAAGATTCATGCCAGCTTGAGCTTGTCTTTGGAGCTCTGTGAGTGCATCCTTCTCAGCTTGATCTTTCACTGAAGAAGGTGTCACACTAGGTGATACTTGATCATTGGTAGACTTAGCTGCATTCACAAAAGATGTAGTAGGATACGAGGGTATAATTATCACATCTTGCTCATCATCCGAGTCTGAATCATCATGATCTTGAGAACCTGCATATGTAGATGCTGTAGCTTGGGTACCTGCAGAGAGGTTAGTACTACTAGACCTACTATAATTCAAAGAATCTGTAAGATAATCAAGGTCAAAGTACCAAGCTTGCCCAGTTCCTTGAATATTAGGTTTGTTCTCAAGAAAATTCAAATTCATAGTTTCTTCAATCCTATGGGATGCAAGGTTATAGACTCTATAGGCTCTACCATGGGTGGAGTACCCAACAATGTACCCCTCATCAGATTTCCCATCAAACTTTCCCAAAGGGTCACTTGTATTCAAAATAGTGACATGGCACCCAAAGGGTTTGAAATAGCTAATTGAAGGTACCTCACCAGTTAATAATTCATAAGGTGTTTTATTATGGGGTTTAGTCACCAATACCCTATTTAGGACATAGCAAGCAGTATTGACCGCTTCAGCCCAAAACATGGTAGGAAGTAAAGAGTCCGCTAGCATAGTGCGAGCAGCCTCTATAAGGGTCCTATTCTTTCGCTCAGCAACTCCATTTTGTTGTGGAGTTCTGGGGTTACTATAATCCCTTTTAATACCCTTTTCCCCACAAAAATCAATGAACTTTGCATTTTTGAATTCAGTACCATGGTCACATCTGAGACACTTAACCTTGTGGTTGAACTGATTCTCCACAAGAGTGATAAAATCTTTAAGAAGAAGGTATGTCTCACTCTTGTGTTCCATGAAAAATACCCAACTAAACCTGGTATACTCATCTGTAATGACAAGACAGTAGATCTTGTGATTGATGCTTCGCACAGAGACCGGTCCAAAGAGATCCATATGCAAAAGATGAAGAGGGTGATGAATCAAGCTAACAGCAGAGATCCGTTTGTAACTAGCCTTATGTTGTTTCCCTTTGTTGCATGCAACACATGTGTGATCATTCTGAAATAGCTTGGAAGGTAGGCCTCGTACAAGATTGCTCGTTACGAGTTTGTTCATGTTCTTAAAGTTAACATGACCCAACCTTCGATGCCATTTGTTAGATTCATCCACAGAAGCCTTGGCTAGCAAGCAAGTGATGTTGCCTTGAGAAGAGAAATCATTCAGGCTAAAAGTATACAAGTTGTGTCTCCTTGGAACAGTGAATAGAACCATGCTAGGATCAGGTAACTTGAACTCGGACGAGAGAACAATGCATTCATTTTCAGTGAATAGGACTCGATGCTTCTTATCACATATCTGAGAGACAGAGATGAGGTTGAACTGATCGAGTTCCTTAACATAGAGCACATTTTCAAAGTCCATAGTTTTGGTCCGGATAGTTCCTTTGCCAGTAATATGTCCAACTCCACCGCCAAAAGTAACTTCACCACCATCCATGGCAACAAAATCTTCCAGTTTGTCTCTGTTGCCAGACATGCTTCTAGAACAACCGCTGTCTACAATGCCACGATCTTTAGCTTTATCATACGTGTTGGTGTTAGCCTACAATATACAACAACAATAAAAAAATTAGTTACAGCAAGGGACCCAAGTCATTACTGACTTGGGTCAAACTAGTACCAATAGTTGGAACTAGATTTTCTATTGGAGTGGGACCTCATGTGAGTGGCAAAGCCAGGATCAGTCCAAGTCCAATAAGCAGATGGAGAATAGACACTTTCGCCATAATAGCTATTAAGATAATTAAGATAAGCAGAAAAATGTCTATTATGAGAAGGTAGTCTATGCAGTGGCCTTTGAGTATGAGAAAAAGGTTGGACATAAGGGGTCTTGGGTCGACCATTTCGTGCACGTCTTGCTGGAATAACATAATCAGCACAAATGGGCTTACCCTTATCAGCAGAATTGGGAAATTCAGCAGATATAGGGGTGTCAGCAGAAATGGGGTTGGACCTATCAGCAGAAACGGCTGTAGGTGTTTTCCTTTTTGAGTCATTATTTCTTGAACCCCTCCCTTTATCCAATCGTTTCTCATAGTAATCACAGTCTTTTATAAGATGCTTGGTACTTCCACAAACAAAACATGATTTAGAAGCAGAAGATTTACGATTGCTTAAAAGACTTCTCTTATTCAAAGAACCAACATTATCACACTTTGTTTTTAAATTACAAGAAAAAGAAACATTAGGAACAGACACATTAGACACATAAGGACCTAAAATACTTCCAGTGACTCTTGTTTCGTCAGAAGCACTTCCAGTGGATTTGACACTAGTAGAGTCTTGAGAATCATTATCACTGGTGCTGGGTTCAGAACATTCCATGCTAGAATCAAATGAGGAGAAGTCTTTGGGAGATGGTTCGGAAGACCGGTCACTGAAATCAAAGAAGGCAGAATCATTAGAATTAGCAAGACTGCCCGTAGGGGTCTTGATTTCAGTGGTCTTACTGGTCTGTTTCCCATATTCCCTTACTATCTCATTATCATCAGAAGCATTGGAGGTAGGCATATAGTTCCCTGTCATAGGTGGGGGAACTGCCTTCATATGGTCAACTTTGTCAAACCTATTGTAAATAGGTTTTGCTCCTATGTCATCTAAGTCAGGGGTAAAAACACTAAATTCAGAGTTACCAAAACCCCAATCATCATCCCCGATCCATTTATGATGGCCTAATCCCTGTTTAGTTCTAGCAGTCATAGAGCTATCTATTAATTTAAACAAGTTTTTTCCATGTTTGCTCCATTTTTCTTGATTAGCTAACTCTTTATCTAATTTAGCCAACAACTCTTGTTTTTCTTGAGAGGCTTGATTAATAAGTTTTTCCTTATACTCAAGAATGTTTGATTTATCTGCTAGATCATATGACAAAACTCTTATTTTCTCCTCATAGGCTAACTGATTATTTTGATAGTGTTTTATTTGTCTTTCAAATGTTTTAACAGCTTCTTTGTGAGAATTTAATGAAATAACAGTTGCATCAAATTGATTCCTTAGGTCAGAATACTGTTTGAACATAGAATGATATTTAGAGTCATGACACAAAGAGCATGAATGTACCTCTCCAACAAATGCAAGTGGTTGATCACCAATTTGAGCACCACCAGCAGGAACACTACAATCAGCAGAAACAGAACCTTCAGCAGAAACAACCACACAATCAGCAGAATCCACAGATTCAGCAGAATCCACAACCTCATCAGCAGAAATCACAACTTCAGCAGGAACACACTCTTCAGCAGAAACATCATCTTCAGAATCTGACTTATCATACATACTAGCCATCATTCCATAAACATCCAAAGACCTTGTTTCCACTTCATTATCCTCTGAAATACTGTCCCAATTCACAACACCACATCCATCTACAGATACCAAAGCCTTCTTATCAGGCTGAGAATTCCTTTCTTCCCTAGCTTTGTATGTAGAGTATCCTGTTTGAGAGGTTGGTGCTCTACACTCTCTAGAGAAGTGCCCCTTCTGATGACACTTGTAGCATTTAACCAATTGCTTGTCAAACCTTGCATTTTCCCTTCCATTAAATTTGATCTTTCTTCCTGCTTTCTTTTCAAACCTGCGAACTCTAATAGAAAGCATAGCCATCTGATGCTTCAAGTCATACTCCTCCAAGTCTTGTTTGTTTATTTGATCAAGATCATCAAAACAAAGCTGTTGATCCTTTTCATGATCAGCAAGAAGACTGTAGACAACATCATCAACAATCTTGGACACTTTTATAGAGTGCTCATTTGATGATGTTTGTGGAGATGGAAAGTAAGATGGATAACTACTGCTGCTGTTAGACCCATGAACAGCAGGCTTGTCTTGAGATGTACTGGATGATCCTACAAAAGCAGCATGAGAGGGTCTTGCATACCCTCTTACATCACTTTCTAGGAATTTAAGTTTGCTGTAGAGATCTTCAAAGGTGAGAAGATCCAATCCTCCTCTTGCTCTTAAAGAGAGAGAAACTTGTCTCCAGGATTCAGGCAAGGCTCTAAGAAAACACATATTCACTTCTTCTTGTTCAGGTTTGATTTTCAAACTGTTCATCTGAGTCAGCATCTTTTGCATCCTTTCATAGCATTTATCCAGTCCTTCATCTGATGTCATTTTGAATTCAGCAAATGCTTGCTTTAGCATTGTCTTCTGGAGTTTTCTAGACTCTTCATTCGATCCAAACTTGGCTTTTATGGCATCCCAGATGTCTTTAGCATCAATCATGTGATTAAAATCACTCATGTGTTCATCTGGAAGTGCAGAGATCAGAGTGGATCGAGCTTTAGATTCTCTCTGAAGAACCAAGTACTCATCAGCAGAAACAGGATCCCGATACACTATTTTTCCATTGGAGTCAGTAGTGGTTGGTCTTGCATGGTTTCCTTTCATAACTACATTCCAGCATTGAAGATCAGTACTACTGATGTAGTTTTGCATCTTCATTGCCCAAACATCATATTCACCTACTTTAAGATAAGGGAACTTTGCTGTGTTATTAACAGTGGTGACTTGAGGTAAAGTATGGTTGACAACTTCCCCCGAAGGGCCTGTTTCAATAGTCATGATGAGACGAAAGAGAGTTTTTGAGAGATTGATTAGGGTTAGGGTTTATGACAGAAAATCTTCTTATCCAGAGACTCTCAACAGGCTCTGATACCAATTGTGAGATCCCAGTAATAGATCTTTCTAGCCTGTTAAGGGTGGTAGATAACTTTTACAAGTAAATCTACAAGAGAGGCTCTTGGTTGAATACCAAGCTATATGCGGAATCTATAACTTGATGATAAGAAGAATGATAACAGAGATGATGAGAAAGAAATAGATCACTATTGATCAATACATTAATAATAATAACTATTGGAATGTGTTTTTGAGATCTAGAGGTGTCTATTCCACCTTGCCGTGGGTTTCTTATATACTAGTGAAACCCTAGCGGCCCAATCTATCTAAACGGGCTTTGACTGATATGCATTATCACTTCCTAACATTTCTCATGCATATCCTAACTAACTATTACAAAACCGCGTTATCAGCAGAAACAATCTTGCTATCAGCATAAATGAATAACTATCAGCAGAAATGAAGTACTTGATATACTATCAGCAGAAATGAAGTACTTGATATACTATCAGCAGAAATGAACTATATCAGCAGAAATGACGTAGTCAGCAGAAATGAGATATCTTAACAACCTTTGACTGAGTGTCAACTCCATCACCTGAGCCACTTGCGTGAGAGATGTGAAAAATCTATCTTGCTTCTTTTGGTAGCCAGCTTAAACTGTTCAGCTTTAGTTAATGCAATGTCAGATAATATAGCTAATCCTTTGGCTTTTGGCTTCTTTGCAGGTTGCTTCTTCCTATCAGATTTGCCCACCTTAGCTTTAGTCTTGATTCTGGTACCTTTAGTAGCTTAAACAGGCTTCTTCTTGATAGATGTGTCTGAATCAGCTTTCTTTCGAATGTACTTTAGTTTTGGAGCTTTCTTTCCAGAAGCAAAAACATAGTATGTCTGGTAAGCTTTAGATTCCAACATTGCTTGGTTTGTTAATTCCTTTTGGAGAATGGTACCATATACTTGAGTATCTTTATGTTTGGAGATACATCTCATAGAAGTAAACATGGTGTCATCTCGAGCAGTGTGCCAAAACATCTTGTTTCTCCTCTAAATAGACTGATCCTTTGACATGAAGTAATCAATATTGATCTTTGTGAACCTAGGGTATGACATCTTGTTGGTCTTCTTAATTTGTTTGTTTTCTATCTGGAACAGGAAGTCTTCCCAGAGTAGATACACATAGTCGATGTTCTTCTTATAGAACATACCCCAGAGGATTTGAGCACGGGACAAACGAATCTTGTCCATTCCAGTTTCTTTGCCACTTATTCTTTAAAATTTCTGCAATGTTGTTTATTGAATTTATAGAATTGTCATTTTATTGAATACAAAACTTTTTACAGAATGTTTAACTATGTTATTTGTACTATGACTGAATGTACTCAACCTTTTTATAAAATGTACATAAAACAAAACATGTAATTTGTAAGACATATGTTTTTAAATCAAGTATAAATCGCATGCAAGTCACATGTGATTCGTGCGTAAATCACATGTGATCCATGTGTAAATCACATGTGATTTACCTAAAAAAAGCATGTATTTTACCTGAGTAAGTGTGATACTAAAGCAATTATCAGAAGACTTGTTAATTACACTCATTCATAAGATACATGTTTCTATACTTGGTTTCAAATACATACATATCCCAAAGCACATTTAGACTACTTCTATTACATACTTGTCTGAAAATAACACATACTTCACAAAAGGAAATCCAAACTACCAGATACATGTAACACCCCCAAAAATCATACAACGCAGCGGAATACCACATGGGGTGCTTAACTACATAAACACAGCGCAATACAAGAAGAACGACCTCTAGTGTCGTTTGAAAAATAACATTTGTTGATTTAATAAAAATCTGAATTTAATATAACATTTGTCCCATAATTGCATCACAATGAAAAGCTTGTATGTATAGACTCCAATGCACTTCAAGAAATCCGAGCATATAATTTACCTGAGAAAAACATGCTATAAAAAGTGTCAAACATTAAATTGGTGAGTTCATAGAAAATTTTTTTAAATATGAATGTAACCACATGTAATCACACAGTATCATGTAACAATCTCGAAGATTATAAAGAATGCCGACAAATTTTATGTCACCAAAAAGTACCAATTCTATACCAAAAGATTTTATAAAGAATGCAATGTTAACTTTAATGTCACCAAAAAAGGTCCCGGCACCTCATGCCTATCGATATCCTGAAAATAATATATAACAAGGGTAGGACCGCAATGAATTTTCCCTGAATCCTACAACAAATGCAGACATCACAGAAAAAAAAAAAAACCAGATTACTGTTACACTAACTCAGACACTGAAGCTGGACACGTTATATTAGCTATTTTAGCCATTAACCCATACAGAATTTTGAACCCGCAACATCCAAAACCGACCTGTTATAATATTCGTTCCCGGTGATAGCTAGTCACCGGAACGAGGGTTGTCAAACCCGATAGATCTACCTTATAACACTCGCGCTTCCAAACCAGGAATTAACAGTTCACGATAAGTGGGCTTAAAAGGGGGTTATTATTTATACTTAGGTACACACGTAATCAATATAAACTTTCACCTTCGTCCAATTTGTAAAACACAGTATGTACATGAGTTTGTAACAAATCATGTAAATATGAGTTTGTAAATATTCATGTAAATATGAGCTTGTAAATATTCATGTAAATATGAGCTTGTAAAAAAAATTTATTTACATGTAAACACGTAAGTACGACCATGTAATTGAATTTGCAAACAATTTAGCAACAAGCAAGTTCTCACCCCAAGGAAGTTATAAAGCTTATGAAGAACAAGTAAAACAGGAGGCTATAAACTCACAAAAATCCCTTAAACAATCACATGAGTGATAAGATAACCGAGAAAGTAAAGAATTGTAGACAAGCATGTATCCCCCTCGCGGGTTATAAAACATTCAAAAGATTGAAAAGCGAGGCTATGAACTCACATTGATTAAAGACCACGATCAATTAATCCAATTAAATCACACTGAATCTGCAACGATCTCGACCACGACCTATAATTATGTCGTTCGATTATAACACATAATAAATACGACCAACGATGCGTACAATCGTACCACGAAATCATACAGATTTTTATAAGTATACATACATATCTACATAGATGAGAAATCCACTTGGCGACATTAAACCTTAAATCCTTAGTATATTATATGTATATATACTATTTTTCGTCTAATCATAACTTATCTCAATATTTACAGAAAGTTACTATTTTTAGATCCCCGTTTTTTAACCAAAAAGATCTTAAAACTATTAATTAAAATAAATATATTGAACCGACTTTATTTTATCGTTCAAAATCGTACTCATAATGTATTAATATTAATTAAAATATCCGTTGACTTTTACGTTGACCTTTAGTTTTGACCCGCTATATCTCAAGTTTTAAAACTGATAAGCCTCGCGGCAAAGTAAAACGTCATTACGAACAACTTTCGTGTTAGCCGGAAGGCTGAAACGGACTCGAAAGTGCTCAAATCGTTAATTAATAATCTGCCATATTTTAATATATATTAAAATTAACTTATTTCTAGTTTTTTTTGTTTGGGGGGGGGGGGGGGGGGGGGGGGGGGGGGGGGGGGGGGGGGGGGGGGGGGGGGGGGGGGGGGGGGGGGGGGGTTTTTGGGGGTTTTTTTTTGGGGGGGGGGGGGGGGGGGGGGTGGTGTTTTAACTCCCGTTACCGGTGTCCCCTCCAAGAACACCCGGGCAGAAATTTTGTTGTTATCAGTTCAATCCGCCTAAGCTAATACATAATCATTTCAAATGTAAAGTATGTATTTGTGACCAAAAATGAAGTCAAATAATGTATCCTATAGCGAGCTATGCAATTAAGTATGTAAACCAATTTGTAATCAACCATGTAAATGCATTTGCAAACAAGCATGTTCTCACCCCAAATATATGTAAACTCACCTTGATCAAAGACCACGATCAAATAATCCAAATAAATCACAACCGAATCTGCAACGATCTCGGCCACGACCTATAATTATGTCGCTCTTTTATAATACACGTATTAAATACGATCAACGATGCGTGCATCGTAACGACGAAATCATACATATTTTAATATGTATACATACATATATACATGTGATGAGAATCTACTTGCACGTCTTTAAACCTTAACCCTTAGTATATTATATGAATATATACTATTTTCCGTCTAATCATAGCTTGTGTCGAATATTTACCGAAAGTTACTATTTTTAGACTCTTCGTTTTTAGGACCGAACAATGGTCTTAAATATAATTAATTGAAATAATAAATCAACCAACCTTTTGTTTTGACCCGCTATGTCTTAATTTTTAAAACAGACAATCCTCGCGGCAAAGTAAAATGTCATTACGAACAACTTTCGTGTTTCGCCGGAAGGCTGAAACGGTCTCGAAAGTGCTCAAATCCTTTAATTTATAAACCTGTCAGATTTAATATACATTAAAAATAACCTATTTTTCTACTAAAGTGTATATTCCGATTTCACTCCAGTTTCTTCGTTATTGGGAGTTAAAAGTCCCGTTTTATATCAAAACGTCCGTCAAAATATAATTTGTTATATTTTGTAAACCAAAGTCTGACTTTTCAAAGTCTCGAATCCCGAATCTCATGTTTCGTTTTCTGCTCACAATTATCCGTTATAAAACGCGCCAAAATCCGTTTTTAGCTCAAAAACCCATCTAATATTGCTTATAGATTAATATAAATCCCACTTTAATATTAATAACATAGACGCCACAAGTTTCACTGGATTTCATCACATATAATTAACTCGATAATAAATGAAACAATCGAATACTTTTAAATTAAACGCACCCTTTTTCGGTGTCAACACAATCAAACGCACCCGTTTCCGTTGCAAACCAAACCCGACCAAACAACCCGACGCCCCGGCTGTCCCCGGCTGTTTCGCAGCCAAACACACGCACCCGACCCGGCTGATGGACAGCCAAACGCACCCTCGTGCATATTATAACCCAAAGATGCACCCTAATCTATTGTTATCCTTAAAACCAACCACGCCTTCAAGTTGTTTCGGTTAAGCCAAACGCACCCTTGTGCGTGGCTGTTAAGCCAAACGCACCCTTGGGCTGTTTTGACAGCCAAACGCACTCTTATGATGCTATAAATTCGAACGCACCATTTTATGGCGGCTAATACCAAGAAACAAACACCCCTATGTTGTTAACATACAAACCGGACGCCCCCTTGTGGTTCGTTTTAAAATCGAACGCACCCTTGGTGGTTCGATTGTGATGGTAGCGAGGATGGTGGGGATGGCTGTGGAAGGTGATGATGATGTATAGTGGTGTATGACGATGGTGGTGGCAGCGGGTGGCGGTGGTGGCGAGTGGCGGAGAGTGAGTACGAGGATCAGGTAGATCCGTTGAGGAGGACCACTTTTAGTTTCGATCGGAAAAACCCGCCGGAAAACTTTTCCGGCGGTGGCGACGCCGGCGGCGGTGGTGGCTCAGGGGTGGCCGGATATTTTAGGAGAGAGAGGTGAAGTGTGTGTATATGTATGAGTGGAAATGAATATATATGTTATAAGTTTATATATATATATAAATTGGAAAGTGACAAGTTAAAATAGTCCAGGGTTCGTTTTGTAACTTTTTAGTATAGTTTTTGATAGAAGCGGTTCGGGACTCATTTGAGCGACTTAACGGATGATTCAACGCACGAAACTTGCGCCATTGTTTTTCGAATCATTTTTCTGATAAAAATGAGTATTCACTTGATAATATTTCATAAATATTTTATAACATTTAATAAAATATCTGTTATTCATTTTGTGAACCGGTTTCGCCTTGTCCGAAATAAAATTGGATTTCAACTCGAGTATTCGCGTTATCCGCAACGCTTTTAATTAAAATGATGACTAATTTATTTAATATTTTTATTAAATAAATACTGATAATTAAAAACAAATTTAATTGTTTTTGTGTGTCCGCGTTGTATATTGTTCGAATAATGTTTGCGGTGCTGTTTTAGCCCTTTTCGGCTCGTTTCCAGGTCTCGGGCAAAACTGAAAAGTTGTCAGGAATGTCGTTTCACATCGAATTGCTTTAGGGTCCGAGCTGTGAAAACGTGATTTAGATGGTTGTTTTTGTAAGTCAAGCCAGACCTAAAAGTCAAAGGGGTAAAATAGTTATCTTAAAAATCCGAAAATTCTCGGATGTTACAGTACCTACCCCTTAAAGAAATCTCGTCCCGAGATTAAATTTGTGTTATCCGCTTAGTGTGTCTAAGAAAAGACTTAAGATTTACTAAACCAGTTGAACATGACGCTGATAACTTTATTCAGCAATATCTGGTGTTTCGACACCTCTTAATATACATAAATTTCGGCTAGGTTGACCAGGATATCCAATCCATTAGAATAGGTATCTTAGGGAAACATCGTTTCAAGGTTTATAATTGGTATAAACGCTTTATGAAGAAAGCCTCTTAATAGTGAACACATTACTCAGAACCACAAATATGTCTGCTTTGCCCGCAATTCTCACCGCTTTGCTTTTGTGTCCCCTTGCTTGGGACTTCCCCGCCAGGTCACCTCAACTAAGTGCTACTCTCACTCAAGCACGCTCAACTGCCAGTACTTGGCAGTACTGGGATGTATCGCGACCTAAGTCTTCCTACTAGTGGCCCGAAATGAATAGTCCAACTATCTGTTTCGTCGATAGGTGTTTATCTCGTTTAAGGGGAGTTGCATTACCTATTGGATAAAGTTGTATCAGTCGGGACCGCTCTAGGACCCAACAGTAGCAACCATAACGTCAATACTTATAACAAGTGGTGACGGGATATTGCACTCAGTCTGTTAGCTCCACAGACAGTTCGTGATTGCAAGGACTTGCAATGGCAAAAGTAATAACTTAAGAATGAGATAAGGTAGCTCCAAGGAGGTCTTAGGATCTGCCTGCGTGACACAATGTGTCTCTAGACCCTTTTAACGGATTCTGATGATTATCGATTTCAGGTTCATACTCGTGTCATATCGGATACCATTAAGCCCACTCATTTATAATTTCTTATTTACATAAAGAAGCGTCCAAATTTATGTAAGTAAGAAATGATAAACTTATGGTTCGGTGATTTATAATGTATTTATTTAACTGAAGAGGCGTCCCAATCCTTTTAAATAAACAGATTATAAATCATCCTACTTAATAATTCCCGCAAACGCATACACTCTCATAACCTTCAAGGTGGTTGACATGACGATGCATGTGCTTCTAATGAGTATCAGACGAGTGTTTAAAACTCGTCTTCGGAGGCGAAAAGTAAAACTATCAAGGGAACTACATAGAGTTCAAGATAGATAATGAGTACTCGGTTAGAGTAAACAAGGTAAAGGTCTCTATGAACGAGTCAACATAGCGATTACCATATCAATCCTCCTATTACAAGTCCCGCCTATACAAGACTTGTAACATTTAGATTCATACATAATCCCATGTAAACAGAATTATACGGGGGGGCCCCCGGGGGGGGGCCTCTTGTGTAATACGAAATTATATAAATTTATGAAGAAAATACTATACTTAGAGACCATTGTTTTTAACTACAATGTCTGAGAACGAATGAACCATTGTGCAACTCACAATGTCTAAGAAGTAAGATGAGACCATTGTGCAACTCACAATGTCTGACGAGTAGAATGAGACCATTGTGCAACCCACAATGTCTTAAGAAACGCTCTGGTATTTATATAAATAACTCTTATATAAATAAGCGTACGATATACGCGAAAAGAATGCAAGCATATATATTATATATATGTATATGTATGTCACGTAAGCACTTAACGTAACAAGTAATGTAAGCACATAAGCAAGTAGCGTGTATGCACTTTGAAAACGTTTGATGTGATGCAATATTTGTAAAAACGGTTATAGTCTAGGGTAAAATATGCAACCTAGTTCTCTATAACCAGTGCTCTGATACCAATCTGTAACACCCCCAAAAATCATACAACGCAGCGGAATACCACATGGGGTGCTACTTCATAATACAACATGCGACTAGTACAAGAGAACGACCTCTAAGGTGTCGATTGATAAAAAAACATTGTTGATTTAATAAAAATCTGAATTTAATATAACATTTGTCCCATAATTGCATCACAATGAAAAACTTGTATGTATAGACTCCAATGCACTTCAAGAAATCCGAGCATATAATTTACCTGAGAAAAACATGCTTAAAAGTGTCAACATTAAAGTTGGTGAGTTCATAGATTAGTTTAAATATGAATGTAATCCACTGTATCATCACAGTACCATGTAAAAATCTCGAAGATTTATAAAGAATGCACGACACATTTTATGTCACCAAAAGTACCAATATTATTCCAAAGATTTTATAAAGAATGCATGACTAATTTAATGTCACCAAAATGTATCCCTGGCACCTCGTGCCTATCGATTTCCTGAAAATAATATATACAAGGTAGGACCGCAAGAATTTTCCCTGTAATACTACAACAAATGCAGACATCACAAAACCAGATTACTGTTACACTAAGCTCATGACACTGAAGCTAGACGTATATTAGCTATTTTAGCCATTATGCCCATACAGATGTTGTAACCCGCAACATCCAAAACCGACCTGTTATAATATTCGTTCCCGGTGATAGCTAGTCACCGGAACGAGGGTTGTCAAACCCGATAGATCTACCTTATAACACTCGCGCTTCCAAACCAGGAATTAACAGTTCACAATAAGTGGGCTTAAAAGGGGGTTATTATTTATACTTAGGTACACACGTAATCAATATAACCACCTCTCTCTTTCGACCCTCTTCACCTCGCGTACCCCACTCCTTTGCTACACAAACAGACTCACCTCTCTATCGCCTATACCCCCACATGGCCGATCGCCCATTGCTCTCATAAACTCCGCTATCACATAGCGTACACAATACTGCGAAACTTATGTTCCAATATCTCCACCTCCCCCACTCACCATACAAGCTTTCTAAACACTCATTCCACATACAGCTACACACTCCCCTTAGACCCCCCGCCACCAAAAAACTACATCCATGCACTCATCCCCACACCACCCACCACAGACCCATCACTACACCACACCCGACCAACACCCATCCGGCATCCCACACGGGCAAATATGACTTGTAATATTCATGTAAACACTATGTAATCCGACCATGTATGTGAATTGCAAACAATTAGCACAACAAGTTCCCTCATCCCAAAAGTTATAAAGCGAATGAAGAAAGTAAAACAGGGGCTATAAACCCACAAAATACCCTAAAACCATCACATTGTGATTAAGATAACCCGAGTAAGTATAAGAATTATTGTAGACAAGCATGTATCCCCTTCGTGGTTATAAAACATTCAAAGGATTGAAAAGCGAGGCTATGAACTCACATTGATTAAAGACCACGATCAATTAATCCAATTAAATCACAACTGAATCTGCAACGATCTCGACCACGACCTATAATTATGTCGTTCGATTATAACACGTAATAAATACGACCAACGATGCGTACATCGTTACCACGAAATCATACATATTTTTATATGTATACATACATATATACATGTGATGAGAAATCCACTTGCGCGTCTTTAAACCTTAAATCCTTAGTATATTATATGTATATATACTATTTTTCGTCCAATCCTAACTTATCTCAATATTTACAGAAAGTTACTATTTTTAGACTCCCCGTTTTTAGAACCAAACAATGATCTTAAAACTATTAATTGAAATAATATATTAACCGACTTTATTTTATCATTCAAAATCGTACTCATAATGTATTAATATTAATTAAAATATCCGTGACTTTAACGTTAGACCATAGTTTTGACCGTCCTATATCTCATGTTTTAAAACTGATAAGCCTCGCTGCAAAGTAAAACGTCATTACGAACAACTTTCGTGTTTCGCCGGAACTAAACGACTCGAAAGCGTGCTCAAATCGCGTATCTAATTAATAATCTGCCAGATTTAATATATATTAAAATTAACTTATTTTCTACTAAAGTATATATTTCGATTACACTCCAGTTTCTTCGTTATTTGGATTTAAAAGTCCCGTTTTATATCAAAACGTCCGTAAAAATATAATTTGTTATCTTTTGTAAACCAAAGTCTAACTTATCAAAATCTCGAATCCCGAATCCCATGTTCCGTTTTCTGCTATTAATTATTCGTTCCAAAACGCGCCAAAGTCCGTTTTTAGTTCAACTCTCATCTAAAATATATCTAGTATCGCTTATAGATTTATATCACAACCCTTTTTTTTATATTATTATCACATTTTTATATGACGTCGCAAGTTTATATAATTTTTCATCACATATAACAATTAATCGATAATATAAACGAAATTAATCGAATACTTTTAAATTAAACGCACCCTTTTTCGGTGTCAACACAATCAACGCACCCGTTTCCCGTGTTACAAAACCAAACGAACCCGACAACATCCCAGCTGTCCCCCCCCCCCGGCTGTCCCACAGCCTAAACCCGACACACTCCTATGTGGGTGGTTGTCCCCGGCTATCCCGGCTGTCCCCGCAGCCGTTCTCGCAGCCAAACCAACAACCAATCCCAAATCCCTTTTGTTGCAACCCACGACCCGACACACCCTTTGCGGCTGACCCGAAACCCAAACCAACCCAAACATCTCCCGGCTGTTAATGACAGCCGAACCAATAAACACACCCCCGCCAAGGGCTGTTTGGCAGCCAACCAAACACCCCTTTGTGGGCTATTTTCCCAGAAACCAAACGCACCCTTAAGCTGTTATAAACAGCAAAACAAACGCCCCCTGTTGCTAAACCCAACCCGAACCAAACACGCCCTTGTTGGGTGGCTGCCACCCAAACCCACCTTAGGGTGGTGGCTGCCCCGAACCCAACGCACCCGGTGTGGTGTTTATAACAAAACCACACACACCCTTGTTTCTATAAACAAAACCAAACGCACCATTTGCTGGTGGTTTGACCCGACACCCCACGCACCCTTGTGGGTCGTGGTGGCTTCAACCCGGACCAAACACACCCTCGGTGTCGGC